>JBCJKH010058534.1:0-18561 GCA_039877255.1 Loriculus beryllinus
CTTGTCCTGTCACTACAGTCCCTAATGAAGAGTCCCTCCTCAGCATCCCTATAGGCCCCCTTCAGATACTGGAAGGCCGCTATGAGGTCTCCATGCAGCTGTATATCTAATTACATTAACACAACTGAACTTTTATCAGTGCATTTACTCCAAATCATGTTAGTTTCATAAGAGAACTAAAATCTAGAAATTGGTTTCTTGTAACATACAAGAAGAATGTGTTCTACAGAAATGTTTGTTCCTAAATTATTTTTTATCCATGTTCTTACACAGATGCACAGCAGACCTGCTGTTGCTGCAGCAGGAGTGAGTTTGGTCCTGTGAAAGCAAAGATCTTGATCTGACAGTATGTCATCATTAAGGAAATGTTAGCAAATCCCTACCATCTAAGGTCTTCCTTGTTTTCTTCTAGGTGAAGATATAATAGCTCCACTGGGTTGCACTGAGTCTTCTGGCTTTTACCTGAATATTGTATTTTATACTGAATATAGTTTAACAGTCTCCTTACACTGAGTTACTCTGTATCTATGCACTGTGTGATCATTACTGTAGGTCATGTTGTTTCTTAATTTGCAAATAAACCATGAGATTTGTTGCCCTTATAGGAAGTAGTATTTTGGTGAGGCAGCACAGCAGTGGTGCAAACTGCACCTCTTCCATTTTTGAGAACTCTGAAGTCCTTGTGGAGACAAGGATGTGATGTGAGATACCACCAGAAGCAGAAGAGTTCAGCTTTGGGTGACACAGGATGCTTAAGCATGTCATTAGCTTATTTCCCTTCAGTAGGTCAGATAATGCATGTGCTTCATGTGTGTAAAGTTAAATATGTGTTAAGTCCTCTGCTGCATCAGGGCTAAAGCGCTAATCAAGCCCCTAATCCTCCTGCATATCCCAGCACTTGAAATGGCACATCCATGCTTGGAGATTTAAATGATATGGTGAATTTAATCAGCACGTTTTCCCTCCTTGCATTCTCTTAAGCACTGTTCCTGGTTTCAGCATAATAACAGATCAAATTATTCTCTGAGGAGCTGGGTTTGTGCCTTCTGGATCTCGACTTTCTGCAGGGAGAGGCCGTGCTTCTTAGGGAAAGGCAGTGTTTTTGCTTGGTAGGAGAGTGGAGTCAGTGAGTCCTAGCAGTAAGAAAAGATGTATTAAAGTTCTTAAAATCCTTCAAGAAAGAGATAGGGGTTAGTCATAAAACGTGAACTGTGCTCTCCTCATTAAGCATTACTGGCTTAAAAACCAAAGGATTTTTCATAGAAGTATCTGGTTGCTGCTGGTCCCTTGGTGCTACAGCTGTGCTGCATTGGGAACAATTCAGGTAGTGTTTTCTTCTTCGTGGTTGTGTTTATTCTGTGGGGTTTTTTTGTTTCAAGAACTAAAAGATGCCTACTGGCTCCTACAGGGTGGGACAGTGAGAGGGGAGAAGCACTTGTGCAGCTGTTCAGAATATTGGAAATGTTACTGTGTAAGTAGTTCAAAACCATGCATACTGAGCTATGTAAGAAAATGAAGGTGTTTATGTGGTTGGGTTTAGATAAGGAACAGTAGTGAATAGAAAAAAAAAATGCCTGTGACTGTGATAATACAAACACACTTATTCTGACTCTCTTTCTACTTGCTTGGGCATCATTCCAGATAAAGTGGGTGGAATTAAGCTGCTGTTTAAATATGGAGAGTTTCATACATTTATACCAAAAGCAAGGAGTGTTTGAGCTATGTAATGAAACACCATTTATAAACAGTGTATGCTGTCCCATCAACAGCTGCCTTCAGTGCCACAAACATCAGCAGGACTCAAAAAATAACCATGGATTTTGAACTGTGACAAACTAACTGGTATTTAATTAATTTTTCAGATCTGAAAGTATTTAATACTTGGATAAGAACCGAAGGGCTCATCTGGTGTGCTCACAGTGACAGGGAAATTAATTCAGCTCTCCACATTCAGGTGTTCAGGTTTTATGTTAGGCAGGGAAGAGGCAAGCATAGTCACTGTTGCCAGTGTATAGAAACCAAGCTTGATATTCCTTTGATATTTTCAAAGGGAGAATGCTGTATGAAATACAGTAAGAGTAGAGCCCTATAGCTAGCTGTCAGGTGAAGAGAGCTAGCAAGCATAAAAACCAGGGCCATTCTGTAAAACATTGCTGTAATGCTACCTGAGATTAAGGAACTCCCTTTATTTATATCAGCTGGAACAGTGAACTCTTGTAGTTCTGCTGAAACGCTTGCTGTAGTTTTTACCCAGGCTTTTATTCTTGTCCTTTGCAGCATGTATCATGGTAATGTACTACAGGCTATCCTGACTTCAGAGAGAGTAAATGAAATAGATGATTTGAGGCTGAAATTTTTTTTACTTTTTTTTTTTTTAAAGACAAAACAGATGTTCTCCCCTCCTTCTCGCCCTCCCACCCCCCTGTAAAAAAATACAGACAATAACCCCACATAACTGTAGTGGAAAATAAAGCTGTACACTGTATTGTCACAAGTTACTGCAATTTCTTGTTAGTGTCTACTGTTCAAGCGTTTCTCTGACATTATAATGGCTAACAAGGAAATAAAACGAAGTCTGCTTGGAAACCTCACAGCAGCCTTCAAGTATCTGAAGGGATCCCACAAGGATGCTGGATAGGGACTCTTAATTAGGGACTGTAGTGATAGGACAAGTAGGAATGGGTTCAACCTTAACCAGGGGAAGTTCAGTGTAGATATCTGGAAGAAGTTCTTTACTGTGAGGGTGGTGAGGCACTGGAAGGGGTTGCCCAAGGAAGCTGTGAATGCTCCATCCCTGGCAGTGTTCAAGGCCAGACTGGACAGAGCCTTGGGTGACAAGGTCTAGTGCGAGGCTTTCCTGTCCTTGGCAGGGGAGTTGGAACTGGATGCTCTTCAGGTCCTTTCAAACCCTAACTATTCTATAATTTCATCAACCTATTACTGTGGTTCTGTCTTTAATATCTGCAGGTCACATTTTAATCCAGCTGTTTCTGTTTCTCTCTCTGTAATCCCATTGGTTCTATCTGAAGGCAGACTGCAGCGTGGAACACTAAGAGAAAAAAAAAAATCAAAGTGACTTTTTTTTTGCTGAGCTATACAACAATATGTGCTCTGCAGCTGCCTTGGATTAAAATAATTGCTTTGCATTTGTGTGGTACTTGCACCTAAATTTCCAAGTTCAGAATAATAGAGAAGATTTAGCGCAGTCTAGCAGCTAAAGTAATAAGCAAAGAAATCCTTTTATCAACTACTCCTGAACACAATAAATAAAGGCTTAGAAGCAAACAACTGCATAAACCAGTCCTAGTTGAATGGGCTACTGCCTCTCTTGAATGTATCCTACAGAGGAAGCTGTTTTCACAGCATACTCTAGGTAAAGCTTAATTGCCTCCACTACTGTTCATTCTTGTTTTAGATGGAAAACACCTGACATGACTATTCCTAGCGGGGATTGCTCATTAGTTGGATGGATATTTGGGAAGGGAGGAAGTTAAGTGTTAGATGGTGTTCTTTTTCTGCTATGCTGGGTCACCTGTTTGAATGCTTTCTTTGTGTCTCTACTTTTAATATGTGTTATTAGCAGAAAATCTGTCTCTAAAAGAGTGACTGAAGGTTTCTTGTGACTTTCTCTGTATTTCAGGTAAGATTTTTTACCTGTTGTCTTAGATTTGTCAGCAATAGTGGAGAATTTGAGCCAACAAGGAGCTGGAGCTGGTACAGGAGAGGCTGAAAGAATTGCTGCTTAATTTGTCTACAGGAGGGCAACAGAAAGTCTATTGGTTTTTTGCCTCCCAGTGGGGAAAGGAATTCTTTAAGCCTACTTTTATTTTAGAGTGACAGCATAAGATGGGTAGTGTCTATGTTTTGTCCTAAAGCAGTGAGAGGAAGGCAGGATTCAGTGGGTTACATGGATATACTCTGTGTTTTAGTGTGGTTATATTTTACAGATTACATGTTGCAGAATGTGGTAAGCGTGAAGCAGCCCCAGGGGTTTTCATGTTGTTTTAATGGTAATTTGACTATGAACGTGAATATTATTTCACAGTGGCCCCAAGTAGATGATGTTGCAGCTACATAATTTAGAGGTCATAAGCAAGGTGGTTTCAAAGTGAAGCTAGGTCGCAAAATATGTTCAGGAAAACAGTCTTGAGTCTAGTGCTTGTCTGTAACAGTGAAAGGAGCTATGTCTGATAATACCATGGCAGATGGCTGTAGCCTGCAGTGAAACACTCTGCATCTATGATAGAGAACATCAAAGAGTTTCTTGCAGCTTTCAAGGTCTTTGTAGAGCAGATCTGAATTTTCAGACGGTCTGTTTAGTTTAATAACCCCAGCACATTTTTCACCTAATCATTCCTTGACTGGCTTTTAACTCAGCTCAGCTAATTTAAACTCTGCTACAGTTTAAGGGCACAGCCTTGTAGTCTCCATTAAATAAGAAGGCTGCTAGCTGAGAATCTGGAGCTAGCAAATACATTATCCTAATTAGCCAGTGAGTAAATTGATAAAATCTCATCAACTGCACTGCATCTGCTATTGCAGATGATCAACTCACTGTAAACAAATAAGATTTTGGCAGCTTGCTGTAGGCAGAAAAGGTATCTCTGTGTGTATATATATGTACATAATATTTACTGGGGGGATAGTGAGTGGCTCATGTGTGCTGAATCCACCTGCCCTGTGGCCAGCCAGTTGATGCTTATAATTACACCTTGAAGAATCTCTTAAAAAAATAGAATGAAGTTGATCTTTGAACCACAACTTCAGTGCAGTTGTCATTAGTTTATAAGGTAATTTGCACATGAAACATGGTCTTCGATGGCTGTAACTGCATTGTAAACAGAAAGCCAAGTGACTTGCTTCACAGGGCTGGGTCACTCATTCTGCTGCTTCTCTCTGAACTTGCCATTTTTACTAAGCTGATTGTATGTTGTTTCTTTTTTCTCTTGACAAAGAAAAACCATCATGAGGGTAGTAGAGGAGAAGGTCTTAAAATATTACTAAATTTAAAATGTTCTGGATTTTCCAGGAACAGCTCTATTACACAGGTGTGTGTGGGTTAACAAGACGGAAGAGCTGTTATCTAATTAGATATCATTAACTATTTGCTATTATTTATCCAAAATGTACTTGCATCTATCATGCATAGAACATCATACATAGAATAGCATTACAGTAGAGTTTATTTGAATTGGCCCACCAATATGGGATTGAAGTTCCTAATATTTTGGTCACGGTGCCCATTCAGAGACAAGGTCTACAGACCACTGATGCTTTGTCCTGAAGGTCAAGGTGTTTTTTAGCAAGCTAAAAAGCAATAGGTTGAAAGTAAGTCTTGCACCACAAAAATGAACACAGTTGATCTAATAACCAGGAACCACAAGTGGATTTGGATGCCAAGAAACATATGCTTTATGTTTCCATAAGAATGTGTAGATAAAATGACAGTTTTCCAATGAAAATATAATCTAAAAGCTGTTATATTATATTACTGGTGCAGAAGCACTGCTAAAAATCCTTGTTTTACAAATAGCTCCTTCACTTTACAACAGAAGTGTCTAAAAGTAGGGTTGTCCTTTGAACCAGCCAACCTCTCAGCTGTGATAATGTAATTTTTCACTGGTTAAGTATGTAACCTCAATATACGACCAGTATTCTGTATAAATGTTTCCTGTGTCAGACTTCTTCAAAAAAATTACCCTGCTCTGATCTGCATATGATATTACAACTGAGATTCTGGACTTTGCCTTTTGACATAAAAGTTAATAGGAAACCAGAATAAGGAAAGTGACTCTGAGCAGCTGTATGAAAACTGTGGAATATTAGTTTTGTGAAAAACAGACATTGGAAATATTGCATATACACTACTTCTGCTTTATATGCATATATTTATATAAAAATAAAAATCATGAATTGTTGAGGGACATTTGAATATTTATTAGCTTAGTATTTAAAAGCTCTATCTATTTCAACACCAGGCATAGTTTTTACAAGCCAGTGTCACTGAGCAGTAGGTCTCAGTGGGTAATTCAGTGACTAAATTCATACCAATACATAGTCAAAATGTCAGAGGGAATAAATTTCTTATTTAACTGCTTTGTGACTTTTCCTCAGAGGTGTATTATTATTATTATTATTATTATTATTATTATTATTATTATTGATATTCATATGTTACTTGCTGTCCATGTGCTCTGGTCTGTGCTCAAAATACTTTTTAATGTTTTGTCAGATGACCTGTTATGACTCTTAGAATGAATGATGACTGCCACTTGTTATTGTTATGCTTGATGTACAGCTCAGATTAGGTTTAGTTTAACAGTAGCAAATCATGAAGTGTGTAAATAACAAACTGTTGCTGAACCAAAAAAAAAAAAAACAAACAAAAATAAAAATACCCAGAGCTATACAGTCAAACCCTATAGCTCAATCTGTTGGTGCCAGCTAAAGATCTTGATGAGCTTGAAGAAGGCTGTGTGGTGACCTCACAGTAGCCTGCCAATATCTGAAGGGAACCTATAAGGATGCTGGGGAGGGACTGTTTATTAGGGGCTGTAGTGATAGGACAAGGAGTGATGGGTTTAAGCTTAAACAGGGGAAGCTCAGGTTAGATATAAAAAGCTCTTCCCTGTGAGGGTGGTGAGGCACTGGAATGGGTTGCCCAAGGAAGTGGTAAGTGCTCCACGCCTGGCAGAGATCAAGGCTGAGCTGGACAGAGCCTTGGGTGACATGGTCTAGTGTGAAGGGTTCCTGCCCTTGGCAGGAGGGTTGGAACTGGATGATCATAAGGTCCTTTCTAACCCTAACCATTCTATGAATCTGTGATGCCATGACTTCTTCAGTAGTGCTCGGAAGGTAACTGTAAGATCAGTTTCTTTTGTCTCATGTTTATGATAATACATTGCAATTACAATACTCATTAGAAATAATGAGTACTTGTGTGTGTGCTTTCAGTGACCATATAATGCATGTTTCTCCTTGAGCACTGCTTTGTCTGTGCCTTGGCAAAACAGTTGCCAGCTCTGCTAGGTGAATCCCTCTTATATCATGCAGGCCAGTTCTAGTGTGAACATGAAAGAGCGTGAGACCTACTTTTTTCTCTTCTGTCAGAATGACTTATGTTCACTTACCACTCAAATTATAAAGGGACAAAAGCTCAGCCAGTGTTATTTAACTGTTAAAATTTGATCAAAGGCTTGAGAAAAGTATGCTCTTCTCCCAGCTCTGTGGGGAGATAGAAAGACCTGGAGCTACTATTGAACTGTGCTCTGCACCAAGGCTTTTGAAGTCTGTGGTCTTGCCAAAGGAAGAAGGCTGTTTTGCCAAAGCTGGGGCTGTCATGATAGCAAGCCCCCTCTTTCTCAGCTCCTCAAACTCCTGAGCAGATGGTGGCTGGCAGGAAGCCTGCTGATAGTGTGAGTCTGGGACTTCTAACGGTCACTGGTTGAGTCTTGCCCTGTTCCTTTTCGTGAGACCATAATGTAAGTGCAGCTTATGGCCAAACTGAGGGGGATAGCAAGCTTCATCTTTTCTGAATTGTTTACCCCCACCAAACACCAAGCTGTTGTACTGAGGGTTAAAAGCAGGACATGTGATATTAATTCATGGAGATTTAAAAGATAAACAAGTCCCTGCAACAGCAAGACTTCATAAAAAAGTAGCATATATATGTTGCTATTAGTTTGAGTAGGGAGGATATGTGAATTTTCCTAAAGACTCTGCAATACACCTCTTAGTGTTGTTATAAACAATAATGTTTCTTTGCAGACAGGTGTGGGTTTTAGGATTAGCTCCTGCTTCTTCAAATGCAAAAGAAGCACTGTGATGTTTGGGCTGCATGACTCTGTGCTCAGAGTTTCTTGCTTGCTATGCTTCAATCTAAATTTCTTCCTAAATACTTACTGGCATGATAAAACCTTTTACAGTTATGACATGATGTGTGGTGACCTGTGGTACTTATTTAGATCTTGTGAGTAAAACCATATTCTTATTTGCGTATATGCTAAAATTGATCAAAAATGTTGGGTTTTCTTTCCTCACTTCTTCAAATTAAGGAAGTGCCTGTTCTAAAAGGAATTTAAATATTGATCTAAAGACTTCCTCAGTGCTTTGTGACAAATTGAAGCTACTACTTACAATGCAGCACCTGTGCATCCCAGTTTTATCAGGTATCCCTTTATTGCTGTTGATTCTGCTATAAATCAAGAGTGGAGTGTGTTTTGTATGGTTTTCTTTTTTTTGTTCTGTTTTGTTTTGTTTGTTTCGTGTGACTGCAGAAGGCAGATTCTTAGACATCGAAATACCAGCACTTAGCACTAAAATATGGATAAAAATCTTTGTAATCAGGTTAGGAAATGAGAAAATGACTGCTTGTGGAACCTTCCTTATGATTAAATATCAACATAGCTTCTGAGATACAGTGCTGCTTCAGTAAGAAAAAATAATTTGGAAGAACATTTTCAGCACATGTTTCCTTGAAAACTCATAAAAAGAAAACACAGCTAGAACAAAAAGCCCCTTCAGCAGCCAGTTTCTTAGAGTTCTCCTTCTTTTCTTTTCCTATAGGCACTGAACAGTAGGTGACAGCACTGCAGGTGCCTGCCTAAAGGAAGCTCTGCTGGGACTCATTGATGTAATTTCCACATAAGCAGGGTAAAGATATTTTTGTGGTATTTTAGCATTCAGTGTGCTTTACAAGTTATGAGAGTTTTTTTATAAAGCAGAACTTGGCAGAAATTTTATGACACAGGACTCAGGATGGTGCTAAGTAGAAGTTCAGTATATATTATGGTCATACTTGTTGAACAATGATCACAGGAAGGGAAGGAGTTAACAGGACATTTGCCTTGATTATACCTTTTCTAGGTACCTCTTCTGTTGCATTTATTTACAGGATGTTCTAATTGTAGCTTCTCCCTGCCCTGTAGTTGCTTGAGTAGGTAGTTTGTTATGGTTAGTAGGATAAAGTATAATGAGAATGCTCAAGGTCATAGTTAGTGAGGTGACTTATGTAGTACAGTAGAAAACTTTTCTTGTGTTTTTGACGTCTCAGATTTTTAACTGTTCTTGGCTAAAAATAAAGTTTAGGACAACTTTTCATCTGATAGAGGTAGTATTAGTACTGTGGAAAAAAAAAAGTTTAGGTTAATCAAATGGGTTTCTGTGCACTTCTTGTCTGGGAGACAGCTTAGGTTAATACAGAAAGATTTTGATCCTGGAAGTAATTCCTCAGCAAGGAAAAAGCACATCGGTAGGTGGCTATGTATCATTCACAAAGTCTACGACCAAGTTCATGTGTCATTACATCTGTATTGGATGATGATGACTAGAGCTGTTGACATCGAGAAATAACTGAGGATAACTGGAGTGTTCAGAAAGGGAAGTGGAGACAATGGCAGAAAGAAGTGGGGAAAAACCTGCTGCAGGTGGGGAGTGCATGCTAAGGATAATCTCAGGAAGCTGAAAAGATGATACTATTCTTATGTACACTGAAGACACTTTTGCTATGATTATATTGGTGTTCATAAACAAAACACATCCCTAAGTGTTGTTTTCCTTTATTAACAGCAGAGGTACTGAAATAATATATAAAACAGGGTTGGCAGGGAAGTTAAATGGTGTTTTTCTAGATAGTGCTCCTTCACATTGCTTTTTGTCATATGAAAGCTCCAATATGGAATTGATACTGAAGAAAGCGTATGAATATACTTACAGACAGTATTTTTAATTTTCACTCTTTTTTTTTACATTGTCTGAACTATGCATGACTAAAAGAAGCACCAGACCTGCAATCCACACAGGAGTTCCTCAGTGGCAAAAAATGGTTGCTTAGGCTTGAACACAAGGGAGCTGAATCAAAATTGCAGCATGTTAATTGGATGAGCTGGAAATTCCTTGGATTTGCAAGTGGATCATTTGAAAATGCATATGATGATAATGAAGGCAAATTAGCAGTTTGGACAGCAGGTGTTCTGAATTTGGTTCAACAAAGGAAAAGGAGACATATATATTTCTGTTCAGAATACCATAGTTGGAATGCCATACTCTAAAACTTGAACACAAACGAAGTTTAAGTATGATGTGTCTTAGTACCTGGTGTTTGTATTCTAATAATAGTTCTAAAAGGTACGTTTCCATCTATGTAATTTTGTACATTGCTTGGCACGGTTGCTAGGAATATAACAGTTGTTAGAACACTACAAGTATTTTGGTTTTATTAAATTGGTTTTATTTGTGCCTTTATTTCCCTCCTGTATATAAAAGTTGAAGTCAGTGGTTGTCACAAGTCTGGTGAATCTTATTTGGGGACTTGTGCTTAAATGTCCAGAGGAAAAACTAAAAGACATGCTGTTGGTTTTAAACTATTTCATAACAGGGCATATGATTCCTGTAGAATTGCTTTGTGAATAGCAATGTGAATTAGAGCAAGGCATAAATCTGCGTTTAATCACAACAAAGAAATGTCTGGACTGTGTTCTGTAATGTTCACATAATAGTGCTTACTGAATGCCAATGAAATGGGAGGATGATTGTATGTGGAACTTCTGGTTCTGATTAAGCTAAAATCCTATTTGCAGTGTAGCAGCTGTCTGTCCTCTCACAGGTTCAGTGCTCAGACTTCCACTATTCTGCTGTTCTAATATTAATGGCATTTGGTTATCAGAAGCATAGTGACTGACCTAGGCTGGTTTCAGACTAAATCATATGCAGCTTTATCCTTTCAAAATATCTTAAGGTTTTTTCTCAAATGATTTGTGTTAAATGGGCACATCAATCAAGGAATGCACTGGAACATAGAACTGCACTTGACACTGAGTATTCTTTTGAAATAAGTACTTCTGCAGAGCTGGAGCCATTTGTTAAGCAAATTGTATAACTCGCTCATGAGCAGGAGCCTATCTCTGTGACCAGTATTGCTTATGTCTGTCTCTACTCTGAATTTTGTTAATCCAAAAATTTATTCCTATGTTTAAGAATACCCAAGGCAAGTCAGCTGGCAAGTCTTGAAATAGTTTGAAAGCTGAGAAGCAGAACTGTTGATTTACTGAAAGCTTTAATGCTTTTATCTGTTCTCTTTGTTTTAAATTCAGTATTATTGGAATAGTGGTTTTGGTAGTCTCCAGTTACTTTGTAGTGAGGACCTGGGCTTACAGCCCTCTCTCTCCGTCACCTGTAGTATAAATATTTCTCAGGTTCTTCCAGTTTGCATTTTGGACCCAAAGACCACTCCATTATATCGCTCAGCTTCTAGCTTGTTCAGGAATGACTGAAAAAAATATTCAAATTAGGCATAGCCCATCATTGTTCATTAAAAATTGCAGACTAAAAACAATGCTCTGCAGAATAATCCAAAGTACAGAATAACTTAATCTATTGCAAATGACCCTTTCCTTTAAAAACTTGGAATACTACCAACATACTGGCAATGTCTGTGTGCCAGTTGTGGCTCTGGGATGAGCAACAGAAGAATTGAAGTATGTTAGGGCTAAACTTGAAGATAACAGGTGAGAGCTTGATTTCTCCACTAAACAAAAATACTCCAATACTTCTGATAGTACCACATCCCTACCTCTTGAAATCCTCTCATGCATCTTAGTATCTGCATAGTGATATTGGCAGAATCTGGAAATTGCAACTTCCATTTAACTTTTTCAGGTTAATGGTTAATTTTGATCCTTTTCAGACCTCAGTACTCTCTTTTGCACTTTTCATCCTTTTTCTTGCTATTCCTTTAAATGTATCCTTATTTTTCTGCCTGTCCTCTGAGGACTGAGATCTCCAGTTTCCTAAGCCTGGCAACACTGTTACAGGGTGCTATGTTTCCGTGAACCTTATTCTGCACACCTTCATGCCACATGCATCCTTCTCACTCCATTAATGCAGCTTTCTGAGCCTTCTTTATCGAGGTTAATTTCTTAAAAAGTTTATTAAAAATTGTAAAATTGTTGCTTGTTTGGTTTTTGGGGGGGTTTTGTTTGTTTTTGTTTGTTTGTTGTTTTTTTTTTTTTAATTTGTTGTTTTCAAGATACATCTCACATTAAGCAACTTTGGTTGGTTTTTTCCTGCCAATCAGATAACTGCTACTTAGACAAATTACTGCCCCTTCGACAAATCTTATTGGGTGTGAGTACTTTTGAGGTTGTGACATCCATTACCTTGTTCAGTGGGCATAATAGCTGTACCAATTTGTTTCGAGTACTGTAGCAATCCACAGTTTTGAATTATCTATGCAATAAATTATACATTTTTATAGTAACTTTAAATTTTGCAATCATGTCTACGCAAGTTAATTTTCCATTTTTAGCAATGGTTAAACCTATTATGAATGAGATACAGCTTATATTTCCATAGATAGTAACTAGTAACTGGAGGGAGAAGAAAGCTAAATGAGGGCATATTAGTTTGCTTCAGATGAAAACACTAACATGAATTATTACACATTCTAATACACTAGAAAATAATAATAATAAAAGTTTTCTACCTTTTTTGTGTTGGTTTTGGCCAGTATGATATAATTTTGCTACAGTTCTGTCATGATGTAATACTGAGATGCTGAGAGAGATGTAGAGCTTGGAGGTAATTGTATCTGAGGCTCAGTGTGCATTGGGATACTAATTGGCTCTTATGTTTGTAGCACACTGAAAGCTTGCTAGACTGAAATAGATATTCCTTCTAATTTCTGCTCGACTCCCAGCAGGTATTTGACTTATGCAAGAGAGAATACCAGTAGGAGAGAGGAAAAAAGTAAGGGAAAGAGATGGCACAACATGTATAGGATTTTCTACCTGCTTTAAGGACTCACTAGTGGGACAGGAAGACTAAGATAAGGCACTGATAGAGCAAAATAACCCATCTGTATAGATTGTTAGCATTTATTTGTAGATTAAAATAAAGATACTGTGGCCTGTTCATCAACTGTTAGGTACTCCAGTAGCAATGAACTAAATTTAAGATTCTGCTGACTTTTGTTAGAGCATCTCTGTGAATTGTCTTTAGCAAGATTATTCATTGTAGGCCACTATGGAGACCTTTGCTTTCATTCCTCTGATTTTCTAGCATACCAGTACTTACTATTTGAATGCTATATATATAGAAACTGAACTAGCAGTTGAGTAGTGGAGACACTGATTATCTAAATTAGAAGTTAAATGGAAGAGAAACCCCTCACTAACAACACAGAGAGGTCTTTTGATGTGAACATCTATACTGTTAGGGACTTTGAGGATGCAAATATTTATTTCAACTCTTGCTGAATTTTCAGCTGGCTAGTTCCCTGTGTGGGCATGCATGACAAGAGGTCAAACTTTGACCTTCATGTTTGCCACAGATCTACTTGTACAAGGTAGAATAGTTTGATGTAAGTTTTCTAATCAAAATATCACCCTCCTCCCTTTGAATGTATTGTCCAAAAAAATTCTGGTTGTCTTGTACTTAAATCGCCATGTTACCTTTAGTAAGGTGGGTAGCTATTTCTGAAAATAGCCAATGAAAAATTTGACATTTAAACCTGAATCATGTCTCTTTCTGTGGATTCATGGATTCATACAGGTCAATATGCAGAACTGGGGAAAGTTTGAAGTATTTTGAATTCTCTCTCAGCTAGCCCGAATTACAATTACCTCTCTCTCAAACTTCTTCCGACTAGCTTTCATTTCAGCTAAGAGCAAATATTGATCTCCTTTTAGCAAAGAATTCCAGGAAAAGGCATTAAATAATCCCCAGACGGCTGTAAGGATTTGTAATGCAAATGCCATGTCAAGCAGAAGAGTTGATCACATATTCTACTGTAGAACAAGGAACAGCACCCTAATGTGTATTATAGAATCATAGAGTAATTAGGGTTTGAAAGAACCTTAAGTTAATCTACTTACAACCCCCTTGGCATGGGTAGGGACATCTCACCCTAGACCATGTCACCCAAGGCTCTGTCAAACACTGCCAGGGATGGAGCATTTACTGTTTATTCAAGTATTTAAATATCAAACATCAATTTAAAGGGCATATTTAAACCTCAGGAGATTTAACTAACTTTAACCCTTATGTATTAAGTGCTTCCAAAAATAGGGACATGCTGCAATGGTCAGTTTTGCATAGTTTGAATATTTCTCATTAGTCACAGTTAATGTGCTTAAGGCATATACCATGTTCATTTATTAGCTTGAATTGCTTTATCTGTTTAAAGGGCCTTTAAGCAAATAAAGCCTTTTATCTTGTACTAGAAATGCTCATTTTCTAATGCATAAAGGATTTGCCAGTCTATGACATATTTTCACCTTTGTGGTTTGAGTGGTATCTAACCAGGCTTGTGTAGGCTTCTACTTTGAAGTAACTTTAAAGTTAAGTTTCAGTAAGTCTTCCTGGCCATTGGAGTCAGATATCTTGCTGAAGCAAGGATGCTAATGCTGTTGAATTGTGGATCATAAAAACATACATAAACTTTTTATTGTGCTTTTAAGTTGCTGAATTCTCAAAAGTTTTTTCAAACAATGAAAAATCATTGTACGTAATCTGAGATCCTTGTAGCTGCAAATAATTTTTGCAGCACAAGGATGTGTGCTCTTTGTTTTCATCAGATGTGACTGAAGAATCTACCTACAAACTCTCAGTGCATTGATAAACTGCACTGTTGTCCTGAAGGAGTGTTCTTTGTTGGTTTGAGTGCTGCTCTAATAAATGAAAATTCTTTGTCTTAACTCTTTTTTGATTTAGTTAAAAAAAAAACAAACCAGCTGCCCTCCCTCCCTCCCTCCCTTCCCTCCAATCCTAACAGTATAAGCATCCAAGCTTAGTAATTCTGTTGAGTAGTAAGACTGAGCTGGCTATAAAAGCAGAATGAAGAACATAAAGTTTTTTATTTTAAAGGCCATGATTACCTTGTCTTGTAACAGTGAAGCTGTTTTGAATTCCCATTCTTTTAGCCTGTGTTCTGTACCACCTATCACGATACAACTCTCTATCGCCTGTATTCACCAAAATGAACTTGGTTTTCTATGATTTCTCTGAAGTAGTTGAGCTGAAATAACATAACTTCAGAACAAGGAGAATAACCTCTTTCTTGCCAGCTTTGCTATCTAAGAAATCATATCATAGATCTGCAGGAATCTGTATCTCTGAGTAATTTACAAACTATTTCTACATCATCATGAGGCCTGGGAGTGAATCTATATCCATGCTAAAACAAATTGGGTAAGTTTTGACATTTTGTCATTGTGGAGAGATTACACTAATCTCATACAAATGGAATCTGTTTGGTTACTGTGCAGAGGGAAATGGTTTTGTCCCGAGATGATAACTGGGCTAATAGATGCAATTTAAATGTCATTTGCAGCTGCTAATGAGATAATCTAAATTGCACTTTTATATATAAATTGCTACTGTATCTGTGGGGAAAGGGGGAAATCATTGGCAAAGCTGAAAAAAAACCAGGCAATTTTTTTCTTTAAGAAATTCTAACTTTTCAGTATCTCTTCACAAATCAGAATAAGAAGCTGCCATCTTATAGATAAATCATAAGAAAATTAAAATATCACAATAAAAAAATAAAAAAGCCAAAAAAAAACAAGCAGGGGAAGAAGTAAGAGTTGGAAGTGTCAAACTTGTAAGAAATGCTGTAGCTGCAGAACAGCCTTTGCTCAGAGCTAAGAACAGCCAACTATAGAGTGATGCCTGCCAGGATGGAATGGAGACACAAAATGCTGGAAATAGATTTTCATGAAACATCAAGTGTATTTCATGCAGCATTTATGTGACATTGCCTGTATATCTTTAGAGAGGACCCTTGTTTCCTCTCCCGCCCAATGTGAAAAACCTAGTATGTTTTCCTGAATTGGTGTATTGGGTTTTTTTGTACTGGGGAGAGGGAAGGGGTTTGTTTTGGGGGCTTTGTTTGGTTTTAATCTTCTGGGGGAAAACATTAAAAACATTTTTATCTGAACTTACATACAGGTTGGAAATACGAGCTATGTAAGAAGTATTATAAAATGCTTCTGGAAGTCTGATGTCAGAGCACCCAAACAATAAACACTTCACCTTTTTACAGATTTAGTGCAAAAGGTTTATTTATGAATAGAAGTGAATATCTGCAGTCTCTCTTCAGAGAGAAGAAATGTGCAACAGGGTTTGCTGCTGCTGCTCTTGAGTGTTCAGGCAAGGATAGAACATATTTTTCTGCTGTGTTGACCTTCTCAGATCTGTTCTCTGAAATGCAGGTTTCTGCTCTACAGAGAAGCAGGAATGTTTCTACTCTGGTTTAGGAAACATTAAAGGCAATTTCTTTAATATTTAAATACTTAGATTTACAATATATCATTATAAAAAAAAAATCCAGCTAATTTGCAGTTAAAGCTAGGTTTCTGTTATTAAAGCACCCTTGGGATTTTTTCCACAAAACCTTTGAGTGATATGACCAGCTTGATTGAGTATTTATGTGGGGAAACAAAAACCAAAAGAAGTGTGTGTGCAATATACAGATGATGCCCAAATACATATGCTTTCTACAGCGCATTCTTTTAAAATAGAATGGTTGCTTCTCTATAAATCAAGAATTAAGTAGTATAAAAGCAGCAAGCTATTGAAAACTCACTTCAGAATTGTTAGACTATAGGAAACTGGGTGAATATTTGGTTAAAATAGTTGCACCACACTGATAACAGCAGTGGCTGTGAAAGTCAGCAGCTGTTTGTCAAGTATGGTGGAGTTTTCTTTCTTCAAAACAGAAGATTAAATTAAATTGAGGCTCCTACTGGACTGACCTAGTTTGCTTCATCTGTCTGCAGAGGAAAGTATGAGCTGTGTGTATAATCTTGCTCAACCTATCTTTATTTTGAAGCTATATACCTGCAATATGTTGTTTTAAAGTAAATTCACAAGCAATTCTAGAGTACGGTAATCAGCTTTTAGAGCACACTTTATCTTCATAGCAAAAGTGACCGATTGTATCAAATGTAGCATTTTTAAAATGATAACCTAAATGCCTTTATCTTAATTGAGGACTTGACTGCATCATAAATCTGACAGTGTTCTGATTGGTTTACCTACTGGATACTTTGTCAGTAATAAGTGGAGAAACAGTCTTGCAGAAAGGTGGGAGGCTGAGTGAGTTAGGGAAAGGAAGAGGCACACAGGACCATTTGAATTGTGGCAATTGGTCTTTTTTTCCATATGTCAGAGCCCATATTTTAAGTTCCAAAGTTGGAAGACACATCCTGTTCCTTTTCCTCTTTTCACTGCTGGCTAAAGATCACCTTAGCTTCCCTTCTGACCTCCATCAAATACACATTTGATATCTGGATTATCTTTCAGTTGTGAGGCTAACGTTTCTCCCTTTTGTGTTATTAGAGCTATCTTACAGCTCCCATGACATTGCTGGTAAGCTAGAAATAAGCAATTGAATTGCAAGTGGAATGAGAATAATTTTTTCAGTTTAAAGACATAGCTGGTTGTATTTCAGCCATGACATTAATATTTTGGTGATGTAACAGAAAACACAAGTGCAGCATCTGTATCTCTGTTTTTGCTTTAGCAGTTTTTTTATTTGATGGAAGAACTTGTATGGAAGGAAGGGGTAGCAGAAGAGATTTCACTCTCTTCTGAGATTTTGGGTTCTGTTTTCAGTTAAAAAGCAAAATATATACCTTTCAGTGATGTGAAAAGAATTAGCTGTAGACAACCTATTTCTACTGTTAAGCTCTCTGAGACGTGATGATAATTTCTGTCTTAAATCTCAATTGCCCAGGTAAAGAGAAAAATCTTGTGTTGCAGTTGCTGATACATGGCTGAGGTTGTGCAAGTAAAAGCAGCTAAAGTGTCAGGGAACTGTAACTTACTGAATACAGTTTTGTATCTGTGTTGTTTTTTAGCACCGGAGAGTTAGCTTTCCATTGCAGGGATACACAAACCTCTCGTCTAGTCAAGGGTGTTCCCCAAATGGATGGAATATTCAGTTCAGCTATAGGTTAGTTTTACATTTGCCCTGTACTTTACAGGTGGCCGAACATCAGTGGCTCTCACTTGTCCAACGGCTGGAAAAATTAAGAACAAACTTCCTCCATAGTCGGAAAGTAAAATAGTCTTATGGAGACCGTACAAAGTGTAAGCAGAACTTGACTCTACCTTCTGTGATTTGATTACAGACTGCCACTGTAACATGAACATATCTTTGATTATCAGTTCAATGTAAAGTATTCAAACATTTTAAAAGTATAAGTTCTCTGTTTAAATAGTGAAAGACGCAAAATGTTGTATACATTAACATCTAGAGTTGATTCGTACTGTGACTTGTCAAGCTAATAGTTAGGCAACTACTTGATTACTTGGGAGACCTAGACATGACACACCAAAACATGCATCATATAAAATTTTGGCAAAGTACGTAAAGGTGTGTACTATCTGCAGTTTCTAAACCAAGAGCAATTTGCAAGCAAATTTATCATAGAATGGTGGAATGGTTTGGGTTGGAAAGGACTCTAGAGCATGGCAGGGACACCTTCCACTAGAGCAGGTTGCTCTGAGCCCCGTCCAATCTGGCCTTGAATATTGACAGGGATGGGGCAGCCGCAGCTT
>JBCJKH010058536.1:0-11324 GCA_039877255.1 Loriculus beryllinus
AGGAACTTTTAAAGAGCAAGCTCAAAATCTAAGAGTTTGGGGCAAATTGCGAGCAATTAGGAACTGAAGCTCATTGCCTGGATATAGTTCTGGATCAACCTCATTAAAACCAATTAATAGAATGTGAAATCTGTCATCATGTTCTGCTATGTATTGTCATCACTTGTCCTAAAGTTGCCAAATAACCTACTGAGAGATCTTTAAAACAAATCATGATCGGTCTAAAAGAAGGGGGGTGGGGAAGAAAACCTCTATTTTTTAGTAAAATTAGGCAACTTTAATGCCACATTGTAAGAGAACAATTACATTAGGTTTTTAACTTCTTAATCAAAACAACCAAATTGAGGCCAGTATTTACCTGGCATATATTCATATAACAATTACTGAATGCTAGAGAAAGTGTCCTTATTGTTAATTGAGTAATATTAGAATTCGGTGCAGTCTGTGTCTATTTACCTTCAGAGTTTGTATTATTTTATTATTCTTTTTATTATTCCTGATTTTCAGCACTGCTTTCAGGAAAAACATGTATAACCTCATGAATATATTGGTATTATGTTTAATAATGGTTATGAGGCTATGCATAGCACCATGCAGCTTGAAACACTTGTAACAGGAAAGGTTAACGAAGGCATAGAAAAATGAAGTTATTTGCTCATGTCACAGTGAAATCTATGAGAGAAGAAAGAGGTTGAAGTAAGATTGTTTCATTTCCTGTCAGATACCCTAATCACGGGATTATTTCTTGTCTTTTGGGATGTAACATAGAATAGTTTCCATTAACAGTTTTAGGTGTTAACTTTCAGGTCATTAAACACAAAACAGGCTGTGTTTTTTAACGGGCAGAACTAAAAGCGCTTGGGCAGTTCTTTTGCATCCTCAACAAGACACAGCCTGTTCCGTTTACCAATACTTTTAACTGGAGCAGAACTTGTTTAGACATACAGAAACATGCAAACCAGTAACTCTGATTTGCTGCTCAGCAGGAATTGTATGCCCAAAAAAATGCCCAAACCTTTGGAAAGAGGCTACTTTATCCATCTTATTGTGGGCAACAGTGCCGAGTTCTGCTGAGTGAAAGTCAGACTGCACTTCGCTACTTTCTTAGTAGCAAAGTAGTATAAATACTAAATACTTTAGTATTTATAAGCCATGGCACAGATTGACCCTTATAACTTTTAATACTGGGTGTATTCTCTTTCACATTTGCACACACACAGAGACATGTACATTCTGTTGTTATCTTGCTCCCTATTTGTAGTCCTTTCATTTGTTGCAGGTTGCAAGGTGTGAATGGATTTTCTGATCGTCTAATTACCTCTGGTCTTGGTTCCCCAGGTAGCACTTGTGCTGCTTTGTCCATCTTGCTAGCAGTTTTAGGAGGCTGTATTGTCAGTTGTCATAGAAGGATCTGAGTCTTTCACTTAAGATTCATGGCAATGAGGCCCATGTTCTCAGCACTTACAGTGGAAATTCAGTGTTGCAGAGGTCTTGCAGTGTCATTTTAGAGAGGCATGAATTTTCATCCTGTGTCTTGTTCATGTTATGGTGTAAGCAAAGATTAATTTGACATGTCAGAAGTGGAAAGGATAGCTATGTTTAGGACTATAATCTTCCCTTATAAGATTAATGACAGTTTTAGATCTCTGTCAAAAGGAAAATGTACCTCAATACTCTTAGTAGTGGAGAAGATTTTACTTATTTTATTATTAAGACAAAGAACACAAGATAGGAATTGGTATTTCAGCCAATTGTCTTAAAATTGCATACTGTAAGGGTATAATTGATACCTTCAAAAGCTAGCTGGTCTTAATGATGCCTAAAGGTTGTGGTGCCACTTGCAGCAATTGCTATTGTGCCTTTCACTGCTGCCCTTTAGCATTCATAGAATGTGTTACAAGAGGCCTAACTGCACAATCAGAAAAAAAAATGTCAACACATTAAATAGACTATTTTTTTCATTTGTAACTGCTGGGGATTTAACTGCTGTCTTTATGAGACAGTGGAACTTCAAGGACAGTCAGAATAACAAGAGGCTTTCATGTCCTTCTTGAAAATCCTTGGTTTTCTGTATTAGCTCGACTTCTTACAATAAGTGGTAAAGGCAGAATGCCAAGATAAAATCAGTTGTTAAAGGAATATTTACTTAACACCTTAATGAATCGATCCATATTTGAATATTTTACATCAAGGCTTTTGAGAAAATTAATCCTAAATTGCTTTAAAGGTTTTTGAGAAGATTGAAGGCAATTTCACTTATTTTTGACTGAAATCTGGAAGGATGCTAATATGGCTGCCTGGAAGATACCAATTCCAAGATGCACAAAACCATGATACTGTAAAATCAGTTTCATTTTCACTGGAATGAACAGATCTTTTGGAAGGTTTTACAAAATATGAGAGCAAGTAACCTGCTGCACTTCAAAGTTACTGAGCGCTTAGGGTGTTTATTTGGCATGAACCACATTCAAGCCACTGAAAGAAACAGTGCAGGGATTTGAAGTTGGGATTTCTGCATCCCAAATGAGTGTGCTAAATTTTGAATGTATATGGGTCTTTTTTATCTTTTTTCCTTCTGTATGTTGTCTGCTTAATAATTTTGTCCTTGTCCATGCTGAGCAGAGGCAGTTAAAGATGTAGTGGTTTCCTGTTCTTCTTTGGTACCAGTTAAGTAAAGTGTGTTCAGGTGATTGCTTTTGCTTAGCCCTTGAGGGCTTCTCAAATTTAGTTTGTTTAGAAGACTTTAATTGCCACACTGCCATGTTATAGCCATATGTGCAGTATTGTGAAGCTCCATAACAATGCAAGGGCTTTGTTGAAGAGATGCTAGGTCTCTTTATCTTCTTCAGCTTCCCCAGAAAGTCTCTCTGGGCTAAATTTTCTTCTGGTATGCCAAGCTGCAAAGCCGTGGAAGTATCTGAAGTACTGTGTCCCCACTCTTTTGGCCTTGAACCTGAGTTTCCAAATTGTTAAGGAAAAGAGAACCAGGGATCGGATTTCTTCGGAAGCTGTCAGGAAGCAAAAAATACCCGTTAGGAATCATTCATTCTGTAGCTGAACTGTGTTTTTCCTAGGCCATGAGTAGTCTTCCGCACTGAATCCTGCTGGGCAGATCCTCAGTTTGAAGCCAGTAATATCAATTAAGCTGAAGAGCAGTTACTTATGAGAAATGCTAATGTGCTGTGTTGTAACTCAGAAAGGTGGTGGCAGCCTTAAGTGAACTGTCTTGCCTTCCCCCCTCCATTTGTGCTATTGCCTTATGTGAGAGGAAATGCATTCAGAAATACATCCCTTGTAAATATGTGTTTTAAAATCCTATCTCGTTTTGTCCCTTTCAAAAATAAATGGAAAATAGTCAGTAGAACATTTGATAAAATTTTTAGCTTTCTATTCTTAAAGCTTTCTCCAGGCTGCCTGATGGTTTCTGAAGTGGCATAGTTCAGTGCCTGATTATACCACCAGTTTTGCAATACGGAACTCCTAACAGAGTGTCATGGTTTAAGTCCAGCCAGTAACTCAGAACCACACAGCCGCTCGCTCACTCCCCCCGCTTCTTCCTCCCCTGACTCCCAGAGGGATGGGAAGGAGAATCGAAAGAATGTAACTCCCACAGGCTGAGATAAGAACAGTTCAGTAACTAAGGTATAACACAAATCACTGCTGCTACCAATAATAATAATAATGATAAGGGAAATAACAAGGGAAGAGAATACAACCGCTCACCACCCGCTAACCGATACCCAGCTGGGGACTCAAAAATAACAGAAAGTGACAACACAAGGTGACGAAAAGGAATATATATACATAGGTGTATATCATTTTAAAAAGCCTCATTAAGATGCTGGAATTTATTGTTATGCTGCCATTAAAAAGCACACTTAGAATTCAAAACAGTTCACTTGCCAGCAGAATGAACTGTGCTCTGGAACAGTTAGACCATGCTTTTGTGTTTAATATTTACAAGGCTGAATTAAGCTGTAAAATTCATGCTTTAGCCTTTTACTTTTTGGTAGGTTGGTGTAAAATCATTGCTGGGTTTTTTTTTTTTACATATTTATCTCCTTGACTGGGTGAAAACAAAGTGGGAGGTTTGCTTTGTAAATGCTGGTCTCTAGATATTCATTTTACATTTATACTGTTGCCCATCAAGACATCTAAGACTGGAAAAACATCAGTGTCTGAGACCAGAGATGGGTCATGTAGGGGCTGGTTCCTTTGGGGGTGTCTTCCTCTCCTGTTACCAGAGAACATTCTGAATTTAGCTCTTATTCTTATAAGCATTAAACACCCTTTGGCTTCTCTGTATCTTGCTGAATATTTTGCTTACAAAGGGTCCAGAAATGGGATCATCTGAATAGAAACCGCATATAGAAACATATAGACTTGTATAGAAAGGCAGATTTATTTCTTGTGACTCACTTGAGCCATGATATTAAGTGGATTCCTATTTATTATTGAAGTCAAGAATAAAAGAGAGATATGAGTCTTTCCCTGGAAAAGAGGAGATGTAAAGAGAAGTGATCTAAACAAACTGAGGCTAAGGCTGGTACTCTTTCTGGTTCTTACTTACATTAAAAATAATACTTGGAAAACAAAGTGTGAACTGGGCCATGTGTGAATACTGTGTTGGAGAGAGAATTATGTGGCATCAGATTTACTCATAACTAATAAATTATTCCTGTAATATTGTGAGTATTAATTTAACACGTTTTAATACATGTTTTGATAGCTTGTCTTAATAGGTGTGCATATATTTGTGTATGTGTATTTTCCTAGACAGGCCTATTTCCCAGCTTATTGAAAAGGTTTTCTTTTTCATCAGCCTTTAATATGCTGCCACATACTTATCTCTTGCTCTATGCACCAGCTCAGTTGTTCTGTCTAAATGTAAAGAGTTTTCCTGGCTAGAATACAGTGTACAGGATGAGCTCAGTCTCTTGGGTCTTGCTCACAATCATAAGCTGACACTGATAGCATTTTGCAGATGGTGCTTGGATGGACGAAAGAAGCGAACATATACAGATCTAATGAATGTGCTGAATTGGTTTCTGTTCAGCATTTCTCACTGGACTACCAGAGAAAGGAAATTAAATCAACTCACGACAGCTATCTTGCACATCTCACCTGGGAAGGTATGCATTAGGTAGGACAGGCACTGCTTAACATTAATCAGTCTCCTGAAGTCATTACATTCATGAGGAAATGTAATTCACATGTGATTACTTTTTAATTTACTCTGTAATCACATTCCAAGTGAACAGGGCAAGCTTAAAATGAAATTTAAAAGTCAAATAGTGCTTTGTATTAAGAATTCACAATTTTTATATGCACTTAGGTTAATAAAGATTTTACAATAACCATTTGTGACTGAACATGCAATTTTTTGATAGAAGCTGGTGCCACATTTTGGATAAAACGCATTTGATTTCTGTCCAAAAATTGTAGTGGACCCTCGGAATTTCAGGATTATGGTTCATACAAAGTTTTCATCTTGTTTAAAACTACCTTCTTTTAATAATACAACAGAACAAAATGTCTGTATCCCAGATCTCAGTCTGCATGAATTAATGCATTTTTAATTCCTGCTTTGCCTCTGAGGCAAATTATACGTTTGTTATATCCATCATCAGGAAAGGCAGGAAAGATTTCATAACAACACTACTGAGTTTATAGATGAGAAATGTGGATGTAAAATCACTTCATGGTTCCTCAAGAGTTCCTTAAACTTTTGTTTTGATCCTAATTTCAGTGAATCAATTATGAAATTTCTCCATGGAGCTGGAGCTTTTCAGAATAACAAAACCTCCTGAAATTATCTAAACTTTATAGTCATTCTTAGCTGTCTGCTTATCGCTTTCATTGCTACAGAATGGGAATTTAACATGAAGTGGTCAGAAGATAGTTCAGTGTTACTGCATCTGAACATTGAAAGCTAAAAGGATGACTCAGGTGAATCAAAGCCAATTACCTCAGTTTAATTTAAAAGGCAAAGCAACTTCTTTCATGTAACACTGGATTTATGCTTTGTTGCTGCATATCTAGTCCCATGGTCTTCTCCCTGTGGTGTATGAATGACCTTGTTACGCTTTTGCAGTGTCAGAACATGACAGTTTGTCCAGAGAGCCCAGATCTTCTAATTGACTTTGTATGGGGTGGGGTCTTTGTCAACAACAAAGGACAGAAATCATGGATTCACGTCTAGATGCTTTTCAAGCTGAGGGCCGAGAGCCAGAGCTCACACTGGCAGTTGCTGTGGATTTACTCCTTCAGTTTTCAGGTCCAGAAAAAGGGAACACTCCTTTGAGCTGGACTATTCCAGCTGTGGGCAAGGAGTGGGCTTGGAAGGGTGCTTAGTGCAGGAAAAGGGTTGCAATGATTTTGCTCTGCTTGTGTCCCTTAAAGGAGTGAAAACAACATTTTGTTGAGGTTTTTTTTTGGGTTTTGGTTTGGTTTTCTGCACAGTTGGCTCCATAAAAGTGACGGTTTGATATATATGTTCTAACTGATCTCTTGGCAATTAAATTCTATGTGTTAAAAAAGGTGTCATCCACGTACATACAAATATGTGCGGTATAGGATTTTGGTTCATTTTCTAGTACTTATGGCGGACTGCACTCTTTATTTCTGCACACAGGTAAAAGCAGATTATGAATTAAGCTGTAGGAATTTCTGACACACTTGGTACCATTGCCTCCACCTTTCATGAAGCAGGAAATGGTATTTGGCCAATGGAGCTCACAGATTTCTGAGCCTACGAAAGGTCTCATGCCCTTTGGCAGGCTTAGCAGAATCTTCTAGAGAGAGAACAGTAGCAGGTGAACCTCATCCTCTGCATCCTCACAGGTTGGGTGTAGTCCTCATCCTTGTCTTCAGAACTCCCTGGCTCTCTGAACATCACTTGCTTCACCGAGCAGTTTGCACACCCTGTATCACCTATGACTTACATCCCTCTGGTTGCACTTGTGTCACTCATAAGGGGTGTATCAAAGTAATTAGAGGTACTGTTTTTCACTTAGACCTTTTAGTGGGAGGCAGAATAGTTGAATTTGAAGATCTCTGCTGTTCTGCTTGCTGTTTACTGGAGTTTTGGGGATTTCTGATCCCAGAGGTTACAACACAGGTGCAGAAAGGACACCACGATGCCAATATATAAAATGTAAACACAGATTTTTATCTTATGAAATATTTAAGTCTTTGCCACCATCAACTTTAAATAAACCTTTTAGGAATACTTAGTTGATTAACAAAACACTGATTTTCTATTCTGAAGGCCCATGATGTAATGTGGTCAACCAGGGAGCTATGAACTGCTTTGAAGTAGATTTCTGGTCTGCTAAAATGCCAAATTAAGATTCACAAATCCTGTGTAAAAAAAACACAAAGAGAGATTTGCAGCCATGGTTACATGATTCTCTTTGGACAACTGAAGTCTTTTAACTCCTTCATGTTTAGCAACACAAAGTTGTGATAGATGAGCCTTCACGTCAACCTCTAGGCCTAACCTCCCTAGGAAGTTTTACTTTCAAAACAGAGAGTCAGTTGTATGCAGGCATTATCCCTTGCTGGCTGTTTGTGTGACGTTACAAGTTTCAGTACTGAAAAACTTATGTAAAGGACAAGTAGAGCCTTTATGCATTTCTAAAGCAGGTAACCTTCATAAATAAGGGCACTGAACGTGCTCATGCTATATTACTTCTAAAATATGGTGAGATAGTTGGAATTAGGTTTCCCATGTGCTTGATCTGTGCCCAGCTCTTCGTATGGGTTTATGGAGCATGAATAATGAAAGAGACTTTGTGCACTAACATATGGAAAGTCATAAAAGTATATTTATTGCCACCCAAGATAGCAAAACTAAAAAATGCTGTAGACCTTGTATGAGTAGCACTAGTAACTGAGGAGGTGAGTTTAATACTCTCCAGAGTATCTTCTGAGCTATGGCTGTTGTCACATTATCAACATTGCAATTACAAGGAAGATAATTATTGTGAGGTTTTTTGTTCTGGAGAACTGGGTAAAACACAGGTCATTTTCTGCTGGTCTTAGTCAGGACAGCCTCTCAATAGATGAAGGTGAGGCGTGGGGCAGGCCAGAGGTTGTACAATAGTTGTTCTGCTCATCCTTTCTAGGGAAGGCAATGGAAATCTTTTAGCAGCACTCAGCTATATCTAAGAGCTGGAAAAATCCCACCTTTTATATAAAAACTAAAGCCTGTAAGGGATTGTGGGCTAAATATAATTGGAAATCACCTGCAGCATCAACAATCCCATCCCAGAGATTATACAAATTACTATAGGAATAAAGAACAAGAGCTCTTCAGGTCCCAGGTTTCTGTCGCCAATCTCGGTCTTCAGAATGACTCTGAAGTACCATTCTTTGCAGTGAGATCCTACATCTGTAGTGTCTAAAGGGGTATGGGGGAGCAATCACCTACTGAAACACCAGGGCTAAATCACATCACCAGCTCTTTTTCAGCTCTGTGCTGGAAACCTGCCTTGAGATTTCTCCTGTTTCTACATATGCGTTGCACTTCAAGTCAAGTGGGCTTTTTTAATCAGTTTGCTGAGAAATAGGTATCTAGAATTGAAGAGTTTGAAAATATTAACCTGTTAACTGCAGGGCAGTTTGCATGACTGTAGCACTCCTTGTTTTGATGAATTTGAAGCAGTCTTCTGCTAACACTGAAGCTGATGAAATTATCTTCTTGCAGAGCCTTTCGTTTTCTCACACACTTCATCAATGGGGTCAGTGTTACAGTACCATGCACAGCTCTAGTGCTCACAGAATGATGAAGAATAGTGAGACTCTAGAAAAGCACAATAACAATGAGTCAAGAAGTGGAAAAAATGCCTTAAGAGTGGAGAAGACATGTTCTTCAACCTGGTCATTTAATCAAAAAGAAGCCTGAGAGATGGTGTGGCTACTGGGTGTAAGTGTTGTCATGAGGAGAAAATACTGTGTGCTAGTGGGCTTCTTAGGGTTACAGTATAAGGCAATAAGCTCATAGGGATGGATGATACCAGGTTCACTGGTTGGAATTGCCTCACCAGGCCAGTGGGGGTACTTTTATTAAAGGTGAGGGTGAAAGCCGGAAAGTTTGTTCCATAATTAGTTAAGAGTCAAAAGCAACAATAGAGCAGTTTCCTGCCACCTTAAGCAATAATGCACAGGCAATTGAGTTTGTGTTTTCTTTTTTTTAACACAAATAATTTACCTGCTGCTTAAAATAGTCAGTGAAAGAAAACTGGTTCTGTGTTTAACATGCAAAGCTATAGGGAAATATTCCTTAGCTTTGACATGTTAAACAATTTGGGTTTTTATTCCAGAATAACTTTTTCTTCTGAGATCAGTCTGATTTAATTAAGCAAGTTCTGTCATCACACATGCAGCATCCAAGCCTGGGTATAATTTGGTATAGATTGAAAGGACAGTTCTGGGTAACGTGAAGTAAAAATGTGGTGTCATGTCAGATGGTTTGGCTGGGGCTTTATTTTTGGTCTAAGTTAAAAAAAACAAACCACAAACAAAATAAAACCTAACATCTTGGTTTTTTATATTTTGCCATGTGAAATTACAGATTCTCTGCTTGGTTGTTTCTTTCTTCCTCTTTAGCCAGTGATCTCAAGAAGCAACTGTTTAACAGCTCTAGACCTCCCTTTCTTGTTTTAGTTGTAGGAGAACTAACAGAATAGCAGGTGAATATGAATATCAGCATTTCCTCTAAGACTTTCACTGTCATTCATAAGCAATATGTTGCTTTCCTGTTTCCTTTGGCCTATCCAGGCTGCACTAGATGGATTGTACTCTTTCCAGTGAGATTAAGTAACTGCATTTCTTTAGGGAGCAGAGCACTGTATTCTCTCATAAAACACATCTGGTGTAAGCTGAAGGGTGAGCTGACCTAAATGTGGATTGGAAGTGCTCCTGAGGGGACAGTTCTTTCTGTGGTCCTTTGATCTTTTTTAAATCCTTAGAAGTGTCATCCCAGCTATATAAATAGTTCCCACTCCTAATTAACAGCTCTACCTTGTGAATGCAGGAGTATACAGACTTTGCTAAAGAAGTCTTAACTGAGACTGTTTGGTGTTTACCTTTCATAAGGTCAGTGTCTCTTCCCTTCACAGAAACTCTTTTCTTGGAGGAAATAGTCACAGGTAAATGTCAGATAGTTTTTAAGAAAACTCTCTGCATGCAGTTAAATTTAATTAATCCAGTTCTGCTTCGAGTGTTTTCAGTGAATACTGCATAGCTTGGCAATGTGTCCCCAGCAATAGGTCTCTTCCAGTAGTGTGACATTGCTGAATCCTACCAGATTTGTATGAAACCTACATAATAGAGGTACCGGAACAGAGAGAGGAGTAAAGTTGTGCTGCTCAGCAAAACTGTCCAGAACTAGGAAACAAAAGCTGAAGTGATTGATTGTGTGAAGATTTCTGCAAATGATACCAAAATTAAAACATTAAGCTAATTACTTTAAGGAAAATTGCATTGCCATGTGCAGTTTGTTCAGCAGAGAGAAAGCAAATGTGGTTTTACTAATAACATACACAAAAAAGAATGACATAAAACTGAGCAAAGGAACCTTATTTCTTCTTTCCCTGTCTCCCTCTCCCTGGAGTTTCAAAACTGAGTGGCTGTCAGAGTTTTTCATCTGTTTGCCCTGTTGCAGGAAAGGTCAGCACTGATCAGTGGCTATACTCTTTAACAGGCAGAGGGCTGTAATTGAAAGTAATTCCTCTGCAATTTGGTAGGCAGAGGTTGTTTCAAACCGGCTTTCAAAGGCAGTGCCAGAATGGAAATGTTGGAAACACTGAATCAGTTTGTATTTGTGGGGCCGCAGATTTCTTTCTAGGTTTGGTTCTGGGTGTTTGTTTTTTATTCCTAACGACACCACTACCGAAGGGAAGCACTCACATTTTAAACAGCAGTGTTTCTTCCAGAAATGACTTTCAAGTGTGTAATCAATTTTTATCATCTTCTGGGGTGGCCTGCAGCTAACATGCCAAGGAGCCAAGAAAGCAGTATTTGCTCTGAGTGACAAATCTCAGATGCCCTGGGCTGGGCATGTGATATTGATAGTTGATGCACAAATGCCCAAGCAGATGCACTACTAAGGGCTTATGCTTGGCAAGAGGAGGCACGACTGCCAAAGGAAGAGTTAGCACTGGAGTGTAATGACAGGACAAGGGGTAACGGGTTCAAACTTAAACAGGGGAAGTATAGATTGGATATAAGGAAGAAACTACTGTAAAAGTGATGAAGCACCAGGTTGTTCAGGGAAGTTGTGAGTGCTCCATCCCTGGCAGTGTTCAAGGCCAAGATCG
>JBCJKH010058537.1:18381-31947 GCA_039877255.1 Loriculus beryllinus
GCACAGATGAGGGTTTTGGCACATATAAATGTGTAAACTCAGACTCATAAGATCTTATACTATTTAGTGAAGACACCTTTTCCCTCTGAAGGACTCTGTACTACTAGGAAAATGTGTGTACAGGCAGGGTCATGCTCTTCTTGTCACACGTGAATAATAAATCTCTTCTCTATTTAGAAAGCCACTCCAAGGGACAACCTCATAGCAAGGGTATTCCTCAGAGGAAGCAGAAGGAAATAAACCTGGACTGTCATTTTTAGAACAGTTTCTAATGAGTGTGTCAGAGCTTAAAAAGATTGTACAACTTCTTGCTGGCTCAAGTGCAAAAGGAAAGAAGAGGAATAGGGTATACCTTTCTCCTTCCTGAGGACATCAAGGTAGATGGACACTTCCACATTACCTTCAGAAGATACCTGAGTAATGGATTCATCTCTCAAAACTTCACTATATCCCAGGACTTCTGCATGGAACTCTTAAACCTCCTACACTGACTCAAAAGTCTGAGCATTTTGTACTTGGAACAAAATGTCAAAAGCCAAGTCTTTGAAGGCTTTCAACGCACTTGCATTTTCATCATCATGTTGTCATACAGTGAGGTTTGGCTCTGCACCTGAAGCAAAAAGCAAAGATTGTTGTTCTTAACACTCTTCTCACAGCCTTCCTCCTACATCCGCTCACTTCCTCCTGGGCTGCCCATTCCTCTCCACCCCTAGTCAGCACAGCTTCTCTAGCCCATCACCAGCATTGCAGCACCAATTTGACAAATAGGATATTTCAGGCAAACACTGTTTCTTATAAAGTGAAGAGCTCTGAATACCTAACATGCATATCCATCAGACAATTTTTTGGCAAAAACTGAAATGATGCTGCCAACTTCCAGCTGTTGCCTTTTGACTTATTTTGACCCTCCATATCCATCCCTACCATTGAAAACTGATTTAATACAAGATGGACTGGTGTCAGGCCTTCAGTGTTGTGTTGTCTTTTTGTACAGTGAAGCTAATTGTTTAAAGTGCTCACTAGCCACACTTGACTACACCAAATATTGAGGGAGTTTCAGGTTCTTCTTATACTGAGGTTAACAATGTGAAAACTGTGAGAGTATTTTCCAGCATTTTTATGCAGTTTCTACATGGGTTTAATTTCCCATTACTTTTTTTAGATTAATGTTTGGAGGGAGAAGGTATTGTTCTCTGTTTTTCTGACATCAGTAAGGTTTTGCCTTAGGCTGGGGAAATATCAGGATATGGGGAATATTTGTACCTCACTGTCTAACCTGGAGCTGTTTGTCCTCCCAAAATGAAGGGAGCCAAATCCTACCCAGGGAAACTCTTTGGCTGAGATGATAGAAAGCTTCATTTTATCTTTACCAGCAGTAACCACCTTCAAAAGCTTCCCCTGATTGCAACCTGCTTAGAGAGGCAATAAGCAAGGGGATAAGCAAATCTACAAAATTGTCCCTATTCTCCTGTTGCCCTAAACACCTTCCACTTAACATTTTTTTGCCTGGTTACTTAAGCTTTCAGTATCTAAAAGACCAACAAATTTGGATTGTTTGTGGAAAGTTCTCTTTCTATGTTATATATTGGCTTTGGTTGCCAATATTTTGGTAAGGATAAATCTCAAGACACTGCAGATTTCAGTGTTCTTTATGTTAAACATTAAAGCTATGCCTTTTAGGCTAAAACTTAAGAGTCAAAGAAGACTAGGCCCCTATCAGTGTGTAGAGACTGCCACAGATAAACTCAAGCATTAACTGAGAAAGCCATGTAAAGGTAGAACTTGTGTCCTGTTTAAAATAAACTGGAATTTTGTCATTTGTCATACATTTGTGCTCAAGAAATGGATGGAGATCTCTTAGGAAAAAAAAAATCAGAAATACTGAGCTTGGTGTCTTAATGGTTTTGAAAGAATATAATCTAAACATCAGTAAAATCAATGGAAAGACTCCCAGAGACTCTCAGAGGGCTACAAGTCAGGCCTGTGAAACAGCTTATCTAATGAAACTACTAAAAGAAGTGATTTTACAACATCAAAACCCAAAATCAAAATCAAGAAAAAAGTTTTAGAAGTGTATTCTTAAATAAACTACATGTCCCTCAAGGAATCCAGTGGCATAACCCCTCAAGAGATGTAGTTATGCCACGTGAGCAACATTTGAAACTCCTCGGCTGTAGTGCAAAATATTTTTAATGGCTTTGTTTAATGCTTTGAGATTAAATATTTCTCACAGCGATTTGCATGGAATGTTTACAGCCTTGTGTATTACACCGTTATCAGATAATTCACAATGTCCCCACTTAAACAGCAAACACAAAATCAGACTTGACAAGTCAAAGAAAAGAAGTGCTGGCAGCTGTGGAAAACACTGAACAGTCAGTGGCGATACAATAATTTCCAAATAAAATGCCATGAATATCAGACTATACGATTTAATAGCAAATTCTTCATATTGTGTATTAAGCTGGCAATATGCATTGTCAGACAATAAACAATGTTCACACCTACTAGAAGGAGCACAAAGAATCCACATGGTAGCATATCCCAATGAGACTAAACATTAGAAAAATGTGATTGAGCAACGTGAGTGATTGAATTCTTTCACTGCTGCTACCTTCTGTTTTCTATTTATGTTATTATTGCTGGTGAGCCGACCTTCTGAAACATACATCTCATTTTCAGGGTGGGTTGGCAGAGCAAATGCTGCTGCACTTTATTCCAGCAGCTAAGGACTGTTCTCTGAAACACCAGTGACCCAAGATACAAACCTTCAGGCGCTGTTTGCGCTGCACAGACCACTTCTGTATCAATTTTGCATGCATGTAACCTTCAGGAATCTGATGCAAAAAACAATTTGCAAGCTTATATTTTAGCATTTTTTAAACCCCTCTCATGTAAACATGTCAGATATGACTGAATATTCTGAAGTTAGTGTTGACTGCTTTAAAATCCCCATGAGCAGGCATGCCTGGTTTAGCAGCATAATTTCTCTCAGACCTTTTCCAACCAGGTACACTGAGGGTACCTGATGTCCTCATCCTCTGCGTGTGCACACGGGTGTGTTACTGGTGTGTAAATCAGAGTAGCTGCAGCCAGAGCAGCTGCAAAGACACATGCTCTCTGCTGATCTGCCTGGGGGATGGGGGACTTAGGGTGGGGGGGCGTGGGAAGGACGACAGACAAATGTGGTTTGCGTAGAGCTGAAGGACTTCCGTCTTGGAATTAAACCTCCTCCAAGAAAGGGGATTGAAAAGAATGAAAGAAAGAAAGGGGAAAAAATAAATTAGAGGAAGGCAGGCAGGCTGATGGGTTTTCCTACAAAGTTTAGTACTTCAAAAGTTAACTTCTAAGCAACATCAGATGTATGGGTAAAAGCTATCCTGGACACTATGCAGCAACCCTTTTCTTCCCATCAGCATCTCCAACATGTTGCTTACCTCTGTTGGATTTCATTGTTGGCCATTAGCACTGAGTCAGCTCCATTAGGTAAGGTTTTTGTACTTTTTAATTATTTGATAGTTATTTGGGGGATAGGGTTCATGTGTATTTTAAACTGAGATAATCCTGTTTACATTAACTTCTGAATGTGGGTTAGAGGTAAGGACTATTATTAGAAAGAGTCTCCAATATAGAATGGAAGTAATGTTAAAATAAACAGCTAAGGTAATGAAGAAGGTCACAGTGATAACCAAGCATGCTTACAGCACACAGTGAATATTGTCCATTAGTGGATTTTTTTCCCAAAAATGGGATATACAAAATGAAGCATAAAAGCCGAAAAAACTTCAAGAATCTATTCCTGCAAGGAAAGAAGTATATGCATGGTATATCACAGCGATATTATAGATTAGTTAATTACAAATATAATAATACACAGCTATACAGTCTCTGGCAGTAAAAAGTTCATGAATTATTTTTCTACTACTGTACACATTAAATGTAAGGCTTATTTCAGTCTAACATAGAGTTCAAAGAAGACATAGATTTTACATATGTAGCTTGTTTATACAGCTTTATCAATCTACTGCAGGAATACATTGAAAATCATTAGTAAACTAGTAAAATAATAGACATTATTCAACTAGTAAAAACAGACTTAACAAAAAAGAAAACATGAGAAAAGCGGTGGGACGAGAGAATAGTGCTGTGAGTGATTATGGATACAGCTCTGGCAAACTCGGTGGAGGCACTCCCCCTTTAATGGCAATACATTGCAATATTTTACAAAATCTAATTCCACTGGAGTTTCTTAGAGTCTTAAAAGTGGTTGTCAGCCAGCACTCGTTAGCTCTATGAAGATAAAACAATTTAAAGCGCTCTTCACTTCAATATCAAAGGGTCACCTAGGAGGTTTTGCAGAACTAAACACAAAGCAAATGACCTATCGCCTTTATCCTCGAACAATACCTTTAATTTCTGAAACCTTTTGAAGGGTTGCCAGTTTTAGGGAGTGTAGCAGCTACTTATCTGATAGAACAAGCTTTTCATCAAGGGGAAATGACCCTTTAACTCCTAGTAACTAAGTAACTGTATTTTCCACTGTATTTTTGTTCCTGAATGTACTATGTGTAGACGTTCTTATTAAGATGGGGACATAGAACAAGAATTAAGAAAGAGCTTGCTGTCTCTTAAATGATGCAAAAGGATTCATAAGGCTGGGGTTTTGTTTGGGGTTTTATTTGGGTTTTCTGATAATGTGAACTCGAAGTAAATGAAACCGCTCAAATAAAGTTTAAATTCTGACAGATTGTGTTGTGACATTATAAAGTTATGAACAGAGCCATATGCTGTTTACTTTCGTACTCTTAACAAATTTACTAATCCCATAAGAATTTAACCATGAATAAGGAACCTCTGACCAAACAGCTTTTTGCAGATGCCTTTTTAAGAAGGAGAAGATGAGAAAATCCTTTAAAGACCAAGGAAGAACTTTATAATCTTCTGCAGCCTTATTTTAGGGAATGAAGCTCCTAATTACAGAGGGTATTCTCATTATTTGGGGGTTTTACATTATTTCCTGTGACTGAGAAACATGAAAGTGTTACTAGTAATGTCTGTAGCTGCTGTCTCGTAGAAAATAAAGTAAAGCATCAGGGACAAAAACAACTCAGTGAATCATAGATGTGGGAGGGCTGAAACAACACAGAGCTTGTCAGACTTTTCTCAGATGAATTTCTGTAAACTAGTCAATCAAAAGAAAAAGACAATAGATTTTTTTACAGAGGCGTTTTAGACAAAAGTATTTATCTGAAAAAAGATAGTTGCTTGAAACATCACCTTCAAGATGGAATTGCTCCTCATCTCCTCTGGATCCTTTTCACTGCATACAATTGTAAAAGCTTTTCATTTGAATATGAGCTTCCTGCAAAGGCACCTGTCTCCCTTGGAGCTCATGAAATCCACTGGAGCTTCACTGCAAGGTGTTACATATATGGTAAAATGAGATATAATTAATTGTTCGCATATTCACTCCACTGGATTTTCCTCAAATCTGAAACACATAAGACAAAATTTGAGTATATCCTGAGGTGGAGAAAATCGTGTGAGGAGAAGACTAGGTGCCTACAGCCAGCAGGAAAAAACAGTTAATTCTCAAATCATCCAAATGGTCTACTTTGATTAAAAAAAGTAAATGAGAATAGTATAGCATAGCAAAAAATATTCAATGTATCTTGCAATTTTATAAATCCTGGTCTTCCTTTTGCTATGCAATCTCTTTTGTCTGCTTGTGCTACCCACAAGCAACCCATGATCTCAATCAGAGCTTCAGCTGAAAAATCTGAATGCCTTAGAATGTCCATGCCTTAAGCAAAAATCTACTGGAGCTGAGAAAACGTTTCCCCACGAGTATTTAAAAAAGTAGTTGAGAACCTTTCCCACTTCCTTGTTTCATGTCTCTACAACTGACAAGAAGCCCTCGTTTGGCCAGACTTCAGACATGACACTCATTTCCCCAGGAACTCCCCGCACCCCAGGACTCCTGTCACCCTCTGGGTCTCCAAGCACAGGAGGTGTGCAGACACCCACACAGGGAAGCCTCAGGGCATCTGGTCTGGAAACAGCTTGCAGGGATCAGGCTCTTGGGCTTGGGTTGGGTCACAGAGATTCCCGTGTCTTTAGAAATCACACTGAGTTTATGCTGGCTCCACATCTTTGTTCTGTAGAAAGCACAACAGGTACTTATAGCACTGTGCAAACAAAGAATACCATGCTGAATGCTTTCCTACGGAAGTGAAACCAACACTCCCTGGCTATGGCAAGCAAGCAGTAACAGCTCCCAAAGGAAGAGGCACAACTTTTGCGACATGTTTCTCTCCCAATATTGTCTTTAATTATCAAAAGCTGCTTGCAGGTTAATATTTTATTTCCCTCTTATTTACATTTTTGTCAAAATCAAGTAACTCCATTGGCCTCATTGTCTGGAATTAAACCAGTTTATATTGTTTGAACAACAAGTGAAGTCTGATTTCATCTGATTTTGTGCTGTCAAAGCAAAGCTAACAGCAGGGTTGTACAATTATTTCTGTTTTCTGATAACTTTTTTGTTCCACTCCTTTTTATCTTAAAGACAACAGGGTTATGAACTGCAGGGATAGTTCTTGCATAAGGAAGGCAGAGGTGGGCAGCTGTTGTATCCTGCAGGTGAGAGAACTGGGTATGTCTGTGACTTTTCTGAGCAGTATCAGTATGTCAGTACCAGATTTTTGGACTTTGGAATTTAATAGGGAAATAATTTTTAGCATTTGCCTTTAAATCTTCTGATGAAAATTAATCATTGTTTTCAAAGTTATACAGCTTACAAAATGTGTTTGGTATGAGAATGTCGCCTTTCTACTGCATCTCTCAAGGATCTGCCTATTTCCAATTGACCTGCCCAGTGTGTACACTGTTGTCCTTTTTAAACTCCTTAACAGCTATTTATTACTCTGTGCTGTACTAAAATTGAGGATCCTTTTCATAGACACTGTTCATAACAGTATATAAAGGATATTCATGGCCAAAATATTTGCTTTGAAAGTCCAGTTCTTCAAAGTTATTTTGTCTCCAAATGCCAAATCCGAAGAAGTATTGTATACATCTAACCTCCTTTGCAATCGATAGGAGCTGCAAGTAGTCAACACAAATCAGTGTTTGCTCCTAAATTGACAAGACAAATTGCTGCGGAGAGGAAGCATCATCATTCTGTTTTACTGATGGGACGGAAATGTGAAGTGGCTCAAGGTCATGCAGAAAAGGTTTTGATGGAGCTGAGATCTGTACTGAGACCTCGTGGCTCACAATCCAGACCCAATAACTACAGTACAACTCATAACTGGAACAAAAGCCAATATAGTGAATAGGAGTGTAATAAAAATGCTGAATCTTTCTCTATCTTCCCTGTAAACTCTGAAGTCAAATGACTACACACACAGACTCAAGTGGGCACAAGGTATTGCTGGTGGAATTTAGACTACTTGTATTTTAAATGAGCAATACTTGAAATCTCACACTTTGGTTTCAGTCAGGTAAGGATCCATTCACTTCCAAAACATTACACCTTCTTTATCATAAAAATATAGGTGAAGAGAAGGAAGAAAAGTTTATTCTTCAGTAGCTTCACTAGGGACAGAATTTCGTTTCTGTTTGCTCCTTCTTCCTAGACCACTTCTGTAGCCTAATAAAATGTTTCTGCTTTGGAAATGGCTCTTTCATGACAATATACTCCCCCTCCCCCCCCTTTTTTTTTGTGACATAGGCTTGCTGCTTCAAAAGCCTGAGAATATTGTGAGAAGTACCGTTTTGTTAAGTTTTCACTGATTTATACTGTGACTCTTTGAAAAGTTGGGAAACTTTCTCAAGGCAGCCAAATCATTGGTTTGTCTGATTTTATCTACAAAACTGTTTCCTTGGACAGTTGCAGGTTTGTTCTGACTTTTTGGCTACTTTGTTCCTGTATGAGGCAATTTTCTTGTCACCTCACAGATGGAGGTTTAGTGTTGTACCTTGCTGATGCCCAATCCACTACAAGAATGGATATTGTCTTTAATCCTTAGTTGGCAGGATATACTGCTCATTTAATGATTTTTAAGTTTTCTTCAAAGCAATGTATTTTACCTTCAGTTATGACATTTTTTAATTTCATTGTGGCATCTACACTATGTGTTTTGCCCTCAGTAGAAATGCTGTTCGGGCAAGACCAGAGGAGGGCCGCAAGGATGATCAGGGGACTGGAGCACCTCCCATATGAAGACAGGTTGAGGAACTTGGGTCTGTTCAGCCTGGAGAAGGGAAGGCTGCATGGAGACCTCATAGCAGCCTTCTGGTATCCAAAGGGGACTTGCAAGGATGCAGAGAGGGACTCTTCTTTAGGGACTGTAGTGATAGGACAAGGGGTAACAGGTTTAAACTTAAACAGGGGAAGTTTAGATTGGATATAAGGAGGAAGTTCTTTCCTGTGAGGGTGGTGAGGCACTGGAACAGGCTACCCAAAAAAAAAGTGGTGAATGCTCGTGTTCAGGGCCAGGTTGGGCAGAGCCTTGGGCTTAGTCTAGGATGAGGCATCCCTGCCCATGGCAGGGGGGTTGGAACTTGGTGATCTTAAGGTCCTTTCCAGCCCAAACCTTTCGATGATTCTATAAATCTGAAAAAGTGGATTAGTTTGAAGAATATTTTTTCATCTGAATTTGAAACACCAGTAAACCCATTTGTTAGCGCGTGCAGTTGTTTGTACAGATTTTCTAGAAAGAATTTGGTGTGTTAAGCTCTTAGGAGATTTACTTAATGAATATATGTACTCATTTGCTTCTTTCTGACACATATTATTTTGATTATTCTGACATCTATTACTTTGATTGCTGCGTTCATGCTGCATGGCATCCACAGGGAACCGCAAGGGAATAGTCTACATGTTGAAAGAAAAAAATTGATTGCCTAATATAGTTGAAGGATTGCAGTAGTATGCTCTGCTCATTTTGCTGGTTTTATATTAATTCATCGATTGAAAGCAAGTTTATCTTATTCCCGTATTTTGTTCACAAAGTAGCTTCCATAAGCTCGATAGCAATTTATCTGCATACTGAAATAATGTACTGCCTCTCCTGCAGTAGCTGGAGCATTTTACAACTCAACTGTCCCTTGACAGCTTTGTGTGTTGATAATTTCAGTAAATGATCCCTCAAGAAGTATCTTGATAATGCCTCGTCAGTTCAGTAGTTTTTGCACTTTCCATAAACTGGTGGATACCCCAAATTTTCCTCCTCCTTATACTGATAAAAGGCGTACCCCATCTTGGACTCACAGTCTTACTTGCTCTTCATTTTTTTAATGGCTGATTATTTTTAATTTGTCTCAGAAAGAAAAAGAGTATGGAAATAATCTAGATGAAACAGAGACAAAGGGATTCTTGGACTTTCCTGAATTAATAGCTCTATAATTCATTTAATGGTAAATATGGAGAATGACTTGGGATCTCATCTAGACAATTCCTTCACAGGAAGGAGCCTGTCTTATATCGTCTCCTGCTTGCTTCTCGTCTCTGTTTAAAGATGTTTTTTGCTGATGTTTGACTATCATGCAAATTTTTTATCTCATTGATTTTCTCCAGACCTATATGAAACACAGAGGGAAGTAAAACTCAGTCACTAGTTTATTTAATAGCTATGTTAGTGTTTTGTTATTCATAACTTAATAAATTCTTTAGAATTAGCATTATCAAACCTCATTGCATTAGTCATATGTAATCTGTTGACTGGTCCAGCTGCCAGAACATGCAGATTCACAAATACCTTTCAGAGATTATTTTTAAAACTTTTCTTTTTCCCTTTTCTTCAATTATTTACTTTATAATCAGCTATGGGTATGCTATAAAATTAGTTGACTGTGACTCAGCCTTCCTCAATAAGACGGCATAGATACTTTGATTCACTCAGGCTACCTTATCATCAGCTCTGTTTGTTTCTTAATGGACTGGAGAATAAAAAGTACAAAAATTCACAGAGCCGGTTGTTTTGTTCTTTTATTAGATGTTAAGATTAAAGCTAGCAACAAAGACATGAACAGGGTGAAATCTAATTAGGTCCCTGTTTCTCTTTTGCAAGAAATACAAGGTAAATGAAGAGGAGGCTATTTCCTACCCCAGTGTACTTGCAACTTGTTCTTAAGTGCTAAAATATGTGGACATTTCATTTTCTGAATATGTATAAAGCAGAATAAAAATAAAGGCAAACAAAACCCATCCTACTCCCTGAGGTAGCCCATAGTCACCCCAGAAGTTGTTTATTTCTCCAACAAACTCTTTTATGTGCTGGTGGAACTCAGCCACCCACACCCCATAACATTCCTGAAGTATTTGGGCTTCTTGTCTCCTACAATGTCCTTTAAAAGTCTCACTCATAATTGTTGAATATAGAAATCATCCAGTTTCAAAGAATTTTCAGTCCTTTGCCTGGACTAGTTGTACCATTAGATCCTGTAAAAGAAATCCTTAGCAAACCACTGTGAACAGTTACACTGGGAATGCTGGAGTAGCTCATAGCATTTCCAGTGCGGAGCAAAGATGCATTTTGTTCATCCTCCACTCCCTGAGTGGGGATACCCATGCAGGAACATGACCTGTCCTACCTGGTGTGTCAGCACATGCTGAAACAGCGACAGGCAGGATTCACTTGTGCCTGCCCAGCGCTTAACTCCTAGCACAGCACCAGTGTGATCCTGCCCACTGCAACACACCTCATAGGAGTGAACATTTGGTACATCCTTATGTTATCATAGTCAAAGACAAGTGCCACATGGGAGCACTCATGCTCAGATGTGAAGGGCTGAAGTTTGACTTAATCCCTGTCTCTAGCGTATGCTTTTGTGAGGATGTTAGTCTTAAAGATACTAATGTACTTCAGGATAGCTGGATTTGAGTTGTAGACTATGATCCCAGCACAAGCTACACATCTCCCAGAGGAATTTTTTAACTATTTTCTCCTCTTGACATGATTGCTGCCTTGCAATACAAATAACTCTGACATAAATCATAAATCTACTACCAACCCCCTTTGCTTTGCTTATTCGTTTTCATATTTCTCAACTGATATCTTAGTCATGAAAATCATTCACAGTCTTCCCTGCTGCTTCATAATGTCTGTTATCCACTAACATTTCTTGTTCTGCTTGCTATTACCTATAGTCTGCACGGGTGTGTAGACACTTCCTCTCATTAATACACTCCTGATAATACTATCCATCTGCTGTTTCAAAGCAATTTCATCTTCTCTCTTAGGTCTGAGCTTGCAGATTGCCTCCTGAGTATACCAAGCATCCTCATTAAGTGCCAGCAGGATGTGAGGGGACATGGTGAGCTCTGCCTTGTCAGCCTTGTGCAGCAACCAATGAACCCTGGCACAGAAGTATTCATATGGCCAAAAAAGTGCTTGAAGGAGCTTCTTTAGCACTCAGGCTGGTGGCAGAGACATTAAATAGTACTTGCAAGCACAATGATAACTGTAAAACAAGCTGTCTCTGAAAGTCTGCTTTTTGCAGCAGTACTGGATTTTGGTTTTTTAAGACCTCTAATGCAGACAACTTTATTCTGGCTTCTTTAAATCAGGTTTGCTGAGAAATCCTTCCTTGGCAGTGAAGCACAGGCTTTCTCAAAGACCCTTTTGTAAGGTTCTCAGATTTGAAACCTTTCAGCTGGTCAGCACGCAGGCATAAGTTATGCCTTTGGCAACCTTAACATACATTAATACTGATGTTGCTTTCAATAGGGCTAAATTGATTATAATGCTAAAGCATTACAATCCTGTAAAAGACAGCACAGATGGCCATATGTGTACATAAGCATAGGAAACATCATTTTGGCCTCCACTGTTATCACTGATTCATGTAATCATCGCTAAAATTAGTGCTGCAGAAATGCTGCAAGAAAAATATGATTGACACAAAAAATACACCACACAAATTCATGGTTTAGTGTGAGGTGTCTCTGCTTATAGCAGGGGGGTTGGAACTAGATGATCTGAAGGTCCTTTCCAACCCTAACTATTCTATGATTCTATGATTCTATGATTCTATGATCCATTAAGCGGGATTTTTGCCTTTGAACTTCGTCAGGGGCTCACTGCTGTTATAGCCCAACTCTGCACTGCATAACAGTTTATAGACTATATGACTTCCCAAAAATAACCTGCTTTGGGTTGAGTAACTGCTGTTGATCCACACAGGAAGTTTTTTTCGTCTGATTGCTTTAACAATTGAAAACAATTAAAAATTTACTTTCCCACTGAGGCAGAACCAGGAAAACCCCAAAGTGCTAAATGATAGTCTGATATTTTGTTAATCACTTCTGACAGGAAAGATGTTGTGTTTTAGGATAGAGGAGCATGATCAATCTCTTCTGTCACAGACAAATGCCCTCAGAACTAGTCTATTGATTATACTGGAGAGAATATCTTTAGATCTCTTCTTTGAACTGTTTCACTTTCTATTAGTAATTAAATACATCTTGGTATAGGTGTCCCAGTGTCAGTCTCCCATGTGTACAGATGTAAAGAAGAGTGATGGACAGCAAGCTCATTCATTCTATGGCATAATGTATATTCGCTATTTATAAAAAAATAAAAACAAAGCAGTTCCAGTATAGAGTTAGACAGGTAGATAGACTGATCATTCAGTTGATCAATCCATGGAGGCTTTTTTGTTCAAAACCATATGCCCAAGTGCATGAGCCTCCAGATGCCTCCCTTCCTAAGGTGAAACCTGCACCAAAAAAAAGAACAGGTCTTCTAGAAACTTGTACATTTCCATAAAAAATATTCATTAACAGCATTTAAAATAATAAACACTTTAAATTCTTGAACAGTTCTAACCCAAGCATGTATTTTTTAGAAGAATGAACAGGCTAAATAAAAGGGGCAGTAAATTTTGATATTAGTAATTACACTTGTTTGGAGTCCTCAATAATGCAGAAAGGAGTGATTTATGTTCATTTGTGCTTAGGAAGCAATGTTCTAACACACTGATTTTCAAACTTATTTTTAATCAAAAGGCCTTTTCAGTAAAAATAAAGCCACTGAGTAACCTGTATCCCTATTGTTTTATGCTTAAGAGAGGGCATATTTTGCATAAAGAAAACAAGATGAAGTGAACTTTACAAAAATAATAATTTTACTGAAGAGAAAGAAGTCCTTAATTTGAGAGGCTCTGATGAGGGCCTTGGAGCCTGGGACAGCAGGTACCCACTGGCACAGAGTAGAAATCTAAACAGACATGTATTTTCATAAATTCTGCATGAAGGCCTAGGGGCAACTGCACTATTTGTTACATGAACTGAAATTCAATTAAGCCCTCGTAGCTTAAATACTCTTTCAGCCTATAAGATATTTAGATACTAGATTTTTCAGCTAAGAAAGTTAGGGCTGTTCAGCCTGGAGAAGAGAAGGCTACGTGGAGACCCCATAGCAGCCTTCCAGTATCTGAAGGGGGGCTATAGGGATGCTGAGGAAGGACTCTTCATTGGGGGCTGTAGTGACAGGACAAGGGGTAATGGGTTAAAACTTAAACAGAGGAGGTTTAGATTGGATATAAGGAAGAAATTCT
>JBCJKH010058537.1:44120-64235 GCA_039877255.1 Loriculus beryllinus
ACAATGCCTTTTCTGCTCTTTGTGCTTTAAAACTCTAATCCAGTCTCTGTGACAAGATCACACACTGATTTACTTGAGGACTGGCTCTTCCTTTGATGCCTAGGATAAATGGCATTGCATTACCAAGCAGTGAGCCAGTATTTGGAGTCATTCTTATTTGTGAGTACATGGCTTTAATGCATGTAGGCCACAAAGTAGCAAAAACCATCCTGGAAGAGCCATTCATTTCCTGAAAGAATAATAGAATAATCTAGGTTGGAAAATACCTCTAAGATCATCAAGTCCAACTGTTACCCCAGCACTGCCAAGTCCACCACTAAACCAGGTCAAAAAGGACCTTGTCTTCCTTCTTTATCATAGCAACTGGGTGTTTAATGCGCAATTATTCATTTACTTTCACAGCCCTTGTGGGGTGAAGGGCAGATATTATTTATGTTTTCCAGACAAAGAAAAGTAGTAAAGGTCCATTAACAGGGGAGAAGAACAGGTAAAATGACAGGGAATACAGATGCATTTGAAGTCTTTGTAGCTTAACTCTTTGAAAATTCTGATTGCAATCAGTTATTTTGCACAGTTAGTTTCAAGACAGTAATATGAACACAAGGCACAAATAGAAGTGAGACAGCTAAACATGAGTATATCCAGTTTGTCAGTAACTGCCAATCCACCTTGAGTAATAGCCAAATCATTACTTGAAACATTTAAAATTATCTTCAAAAACTTATGGAGAGCCTCTGAGATCCAAACGACAAAGACAGAAGTACAAATTCAGTACTTAACATCAAAAAGTGAAGGAAGGATTATTTGAGAACCTACAAACCTTCCAGACTACCTTCAGTGCAGGTTCCTAATGAATCACAACTGGCGGAGTTATTAGGAAAAATTAACAAGAATAAAATTTATTACTGAGGGTAGTGCACATAAAGCACAGCAACTCATTAAACCTGTGCTCTTGGACTTGAGAGGCCACAGCTGGAGTACTATGTCTAATTTTTATCATCATAAAGCTGGACAAATTAGAGGCAGTTCAAAAAGGGAACAAGGGGCCTGGAAATGTGACCTGCAAGGAACGTTAAAAGAAATAGGTTTATCATAGAGAAAGGAGAACTGAAAGGGGTTGCATTTAATCTTCTAACATGAGCAGCAGAGAAGGCAGCAGTTGGTCATTCCCTATATCCATGTAAGGCAGAGGAAGAGGGAGACCAGCCAGACCTCAGCAGAGGTGAAGGCTGGTCAATTTCTTGAGAGACTTAAGTGGTGGGACTCCTTGTCTGGGGAGATCAGTGTCCACAAAACTCCCTTCACCCGGCGCTGAGAAGGGGATAGTCAAACTCAACAGGTTGGTGGCTTAGCATCATTAAATCCTGCCTTAAAAGGGCAAAATAAAGTGATGGGGAAAAGCTGACGCACATTATTAAGAACAAATTGCACTGTATGAGCGGATTTTCTTCTCTGACAGTTACTGGTCTAGTAAACAAAAGATGATTATGAGGTGTGATATATCCTGACTTCACCAGCATCTCAAGGCCAACAAGTTAATGGTTTAAGAGGCAGGAAAATGAGGCTAAAAGTGTCTCATCTGCTGAGGCGTCTGATTTGTGAATCCAGAACTGCCTAAAGGAGACAGCCATGGAACTGCTCTCCCCTTCAGAAACCTTTTTTTTTTTTTCATGCTGAAACAAGACCTCTTTAAAATGCTTAGTAAAAGCACTTAGCTGTGGACTGGCTGTGTGACAACGGACATTTTGCGAGCAATCCAGAGGCCTTGGTGCTGGGCAGATTGCAAGAGAACGAGATAAACTGGGGCCATGAAATTAGGAGAGTAAAGAAAACACCACCTGCAAGGACACCAAAATCAGCAAGAGAAAGAGAGCTGACAAGCAAGTTCCCAGGACAGCGTTATCCAATCATAGCATTGTTTAGGTTTTAAGGTGCCCAATTAACAATTGACAAGTCTGTGTAACTGTACTAAGAATCTCTATATAAGATGAACACTTTGTTTAATAAAATGTCATTCACTAGATCATATTGGTCGTCTGAGTGTTGTCCGTAGGAATCTTGCTCCAGCACTTAGTAAGAGAGAGAAAGGGGGAAAGATCCTTTTCTCATCTCCTCCATTTCCTAAGAGTGGTCAGCCCAAGAAATAACAGCATTAATTTGGGAAGTCTTGCTTGGGCAGACCCAGAGCAGAGCCCAAGCCTCTCATTTTGTGGCTTTTCATGTGCTTTGATTATTCCAAAGCACAGAGCTTCTTCCCTTTGCCCCCTTTTTTTCCCTCCAGTAATTCCATACTAAAAATCACACAACAATAACTTCAGTGGAAAAACACTTCTGTGAAAATCTCAGCAGTGGCAAGTCAACATTTTCCAACAGAAATGTTTTTCATCAGAAAGCTTGCAGCCAGCTCCAACACTGAGATTTCAGGAGCAGCTAAGCTTTAAGTGCTTCATATTTCTGCATATCAGGGTCGTCAGTCAAGCACCCAGAAAATGAGGAGCATAAAAGTAATGATCACCTCTGACACGGCTGGAGTGACTTATCCAGCGTGACACAGGCCCCCGTGCCAGCCGTATCAATCACCTTCTCACGGCAGCATTCTCAGAGTACATTTTTTCTCCAAAACATGAATACTAGCTAACATTTTTTAAACATTGTCATCCATTTCAGTCAATCTTATTCTTCATAATTTTAGTCTCTTTCTATTGGGAAATTTGGAGTGTATTTCACAGTGTGAAGTGTCAAGAGAACTGCATCAAGGAACAACATCCTTTCCTTTGCCACTTCTATCTGTTTGCCAAGATACATGTGCAGTAGCAAAATATACACATCCACCCAAGCAAGAGAGTAACAGTTCTGATGCACCACCACATACTAAGCATCTCTTAGCCTTACTAAAAATGATAATATTCAAAACCTCTGATTGACCAGAGATAAGATTTTTAGGTAGTTTGATTTTTCTACCCAATATTCTAATTATTTTTGTCCTCCTTCATGACATTTGGATCATTAAGATAAAATATTAATAAGTAAAGCTACTGTTTTTTTAGCTTACCCATAAAATTGCTTTAACTCATTTATACGGAATAATTTCACAGACAGCTTATACTTCTCACTTTCATCATCCAAAAAACATACCAGAATTAACATATGGTATCTCACTCTATTCACTTTATACTGATTCCAAATACTCAGGGGCAAGTTGTTAGTATACAGAGAGTAAAACAAACATCTGAAATCCATGCCAAGCCCTAAATAAACAAGGGTGCCAAGCTCCCCCTTTGTTGTTGAGAATCAGGGGACTGCTCAGAGGCCTCTCCTCAGGAGGATCCTGAAGATATTCCCCTGTGGCAGCATCTGAGGCTCCATGCAAAAGAGTTTGCAAAGGTTTTAGGGAATTTCTTGAAGCTGCTCAGAAAAATAAGTTCTGCATGAAAGCATCACACTGCTAAGCACACTGACCAAGCAATGGTAACATCTCTAAGGTTCACAAATGTTATCCTGTATGTGTGAAATGAGGTTGTGTATAATCTGTGGTCTATGTTGTTGAATGCATGTGGATTACATGAACCCTCCCAGTCCTTTCCTGCCCTATTTGCTTTGACCTTTGATTCTATTGCCCAAATGTCATGTAGTTCTTTGCTCCCTAGGTCAGTCTAGACCTCACGGCAACACGGACACGCAGTCTGTTTTCCCAACTGTATGTCTTCCTTTCTCCTTCTAGCAAGGTTTTTTCTCATAGACAGGATTTTTTCCCCCCTGTCAGTGTAAGAAGGGCTAACTCAGCTGTAGTGTTAATTTTTACTTGGGCCAGAAGAAATGATTAATTGGTTAGTTTATTCTCTTTAATCTGAATCTTGTTTGTTAACACGTCTAACTCCTACTTGATTTGGCAGAAAAAAATAAACTCTTATTTTAGCTATTAGAAATATATAATCGCTAAATTATATTATATAAAATACAATATATATAATACAATATATAATATATAATATATATGCACCCATATATATTATATATATTATAATATATATACACCTATGTTATAAAAAGACTGAAAAGCAGAGCTTCAACATATATGTGCACACATGTATGATGACATCTCAGTTCTTTACATCCTGCTGTCCTGGAAAAGGAGACTTAGCCTAATGACAATTTGCAGAGCCTTTTCCAAAGAGCTAGAACACCATTTCTCGTGAAATCACAGCTGCTGTAAGAAATATTTGAAAGGATTTTGGCAATGCAAAACTACTGCAAAATATTATTGCAAATAAGATTCAATCTGTATAAAAATCTATGTCATTCTTGGCATATATCCATGCACTCTGTGGACTATTCTAAGAAAAGGTTTGCCTTGAAAGAGAAAGGTCATTTTTCCTTCCTTAGAAGAGGATTTTAAATTATTGGACACATTCCAAGTATAGGTCTGAGAAGAAAGTATGAAAGCTGTAATCCTATGATCAGAGTGATAATGTTTTTGGTCCCTGATTAAAGAGAAATATTCAGCTTTGATGTACTCTTTGTAGTCAAGGAGTCATAATAAATAAGTAACAAATATCAAGAAATGAGTTCAAGAGAAGTACAGAAATTAACTGGTTCAGATGGCCATTTCAAGTCAGACCTACATTGTGTTATCCATGTCAGTGATTGAGGCCCTAATGGCAGATAAGACTTGCTGGCAACAAGAACATATTTGCATGGTAACTGAGAAGAACTGCAAACTAAAAAAGGTGCAAAAATGTAGGAAAGGAAGTTGTCTCTAAGGGCAGATGAAGATGAAGACTGTGTCTTCCTGTTGAAGAAGTACATAGAAATATCGCACAGAATAGAGACATTGAGATAGACATACTTCATGACAAAGAGACATGGATCCAGAGTGTTTTGGATGCACAGTTAAGGGAGTCACTTATGGAGCTGATTATGTGGAATATGGGAGATAAATCAGAATTAGACATCCTTGCTTGAGGTAAAGGGCAGGAAAATAACTGTATTATAGAAGAACCACCAGGAGACTGAAGAAGTCTTCCCGCCTCATCTTCTCATGCAGATGCTATAGCAACAGTTTAGAGATAAGAAGGATTATCATGAAAAGCAGTAGGCTGACTCTGTTTTTAGCACTGTTTATGCCAAAATGCCTCTGTGATCTACGCTGGGTAATCAGGATTGGGATAAGTGCCATGCCAGGACATATTTCATTCTTCTATATATTTATGCTGCGTGCATGCATTGTTTTCCTGACACCATAGCAATAGTAGCTGTGTAACTTTCAGCTTGTAATGTGATGGGGATGTATTTTTCGCAGGAGACCTGTGTTTTGGGTCTGGCTGTCTCACAGTCAGAATAAAAAAAAATAAAAGATACAGGCTCGTCATACAGGGCAGTTCATGTGAATGAAGGCAGTTGAGATAGGGAAAACAAAAGCACGGAGATTATACTCCTTGGAGCAAACATCATGAACTGATCACCCTCAGGAGCACAATTCAAGTGAGCAGAGCTTGGGTTAAAATGGCATTGGCAACATTTTTCTCTACTCAGCAAGACCTACCATAGTTTCATTTTGAACATGACAAACTTGGCCTAGAGAAAAAGAAGCCTATTTTTCTAAAAGTGAAATATTTTCTTTCAGTGCATTTGCAAATGAAATGACTCAATGCCGCCTGCTTCCAAGATATTTAATTTCAGGTTGAAGAGGAATTTAGACTGACTTTTGATGACTATCAGTCTTTTTTTGTGATTTTAGAGATTCTGTTTCTCTGGATATACTGAAAGGTTTAATTTTAGATTCAAACAAGTTGCTTTTCCTCCTGGACCGGTGAATTGCAAATCATCTACTCACTAAATTTTCCATGTGCCAGTAACATCTGTTCAACAGTTGCCTTTTTAAAATTTACTACAGCACAGTGTTATAGCTGTGTCTTTTTGTTCCTCCTACATGCACTCTTTTGCTTTCTGGTTAGCTCTGTGTGCCGTCTGTACTTATTGCAGCACAAAAATGTAGAACATTAGTATCTGTTAATCCTTTTATACCTCAAGTCTTCACATGTTTGGCCAACTCTGCTTTTCATTGTGCCTGTTTGCCTCTGGAATAGCCTCAAAATTCCAGATGCAGCAAAATAACCCAAAGTGTAGCCTGCACCCATGGTACTGCTGAAAGGCTATTTTAGAATTAAGATAATTCAGTGGTGGATCCCTAGGAGCAAGCTTTTATCCCAGTTTGCAGGGATTTAGCCATTCAATTGTTATTAATATTGAGCCATGCTGCTGAATCTACATGTTCTGTAAGGAAATAACCTAAATGTTAGTGCTTTCCTTTACACTAGACACTTATTTCAGCAAATAATAGAAGAGATGAAAGAAACTTGTCTAAGGACAGGGCCTACAATTTTGCAGTGGCATAAAAGAAAAAGAATGAAAGGCTAAAATATAGCTAGCAAAGACCTTCACAGCAAATTTGGACCCTGACTTTTCTTTCACACCACGTTTGAAAGTAATATGTAGGGTAAAATAAAGAGTTGCAGTTCCTGTCCAAAAGGTGAATTGGAGGCAGGGTAAGGGTGGGGGCTGAAGTGAAAAGGGAAAATAGCTCATCTCAGACTTGCGATCCCAGCGTGATTCACCTTTGCAGGCTTGAGCATTGGGTCTTCTGGTGTTCATCAAACAGAAACACAGACCTATCCGCAGTGAGCTTTGTACGAGAGACAATAAGCCTTATGCTGCATACTGCTGTGATGAAAAGCTGATTTTTGGACCACTGAGAATGAAATATGCCAAACATGATCAACTGCAGAATTAGTCTAGTCAGTGGAAAAGACTCCAAAAAACAACACAAACACTAACCTAAAACCCAAAAAAGCAATTCAGTGATGTTTTTTCAAAAGAAACAGAATTACTTAAGAATCATGCGGATAGGAAAATTCTTTGAGATTGTGATACTTTGCTACTTTGATACTACTATACACACAAAACTATGATACTATTTTTGACTACTCTTTGTCTCTGAATTCTATTCACAAATGAGATTTTAAGCGTAAAGGTTGCTTACATAACAAGGGGTTAGAGTGAGAGTCCAGTAAGGATGTTTACTCATATTTGGTCCACCTCTAAAACAAGTGAATGCGCTTATGCAAAGCAGTTCAGTTTGATAGTCCATGAGGAGCAATTTTCTTTGCTGCACAGCATATGGATCAGAAAGGAAGGAGGGTACATGCCACCACAACTGGGAGGCTGGGCAGTGATAGGTCTAAATTCCCACTGATGAGAGCAAGTGGCAGAGGTAAACCTTTAGGAACTTTGCACCTATCTTATCCACTCCAGAAGTCTCATCTGTGAAACACTCTCCCACAGCTAAGTGCTTCTGTCAGAAAGTCTTGCCTAGAAAAAAAAGTTCTCATCTCATTATAATCAATAAGCAGAAGTTGTGGCAAAGAACTGGTTTTAATATCCTGCTCCCTGGTTTCTGCTCTGCAGGGATATCATGAGGCAGCAGAATATTTTGGTATCAGACCTGTAGGTTTTCTTGATGAAATTATGTATTTTGTAAACATAAATTGAATTTGCATCAGTGCAAAGAAAATTAAAAGGGGGACAAACAGCTTTGGAAGATGGAAAAGTTGGCATATCCTTATTTATAGTTAACAATGTATAGTTAACAAAATTATAACAAAGGGAGCAGTTTCAGTGGGATACAAATCTGCCACAGAATATCCAAGCGCTCAGGCCATTGCCCCAGCACATGCCAGACCTTGTTTAAAGTCAGGGAAAATCAGCTGGCTCCAAATCTGCCAGTGCAGCCCAAACCCCGCAGAAGTTGTCCCCGAGTCGCTTGCCCTCTCATGTTTGTTTGCCTTTCATTGCACTTTTGCCTGGTCTATACTGCACACTGTTCTCTAAGCACATCTAGTGCCTCTCTGAGCATATCCACTGCTTGCAAACAATATTTATACAACTCAATTCAACATAAAGGCTAAAAAAAGTTAATGGGATCCTCATTTCCAAATGCAGAAAGATGAACACCGCAGAGGGCAAAAAATAGAAAGCCTTCTTGAGGTCACCTGTGAATAAATGTGAACAGGTGTAAGACCTGCACAGCAGCATGTGGCACCTCCACTTCTCAGTCTATCACAAGCAAACCTGTTTTCATTAATGGGCTGACAGGTGTGTTGTTCAAACCATGTGGTTAAAAACATCTTTAGGTTTCTGTAATATTCACCCATGCAGTGGATACTGTGGGAAGTGCAACAGTCAGTCTTGCACATGGGACTACAGCTGACTCACACACTGGTTTGGAGATGTAGGTCTACAGCATGTCTTTTGAAATGCCATATACCGACTTTAGTGAAAACTAAGCCTTCACTGATCTGGGTTGGAAAACAAAAGGAGTAGAGCTGCCAGGGTTCCATTCTAAGGTTTAGCCATATGCACTTGTGCAGGATATTAGCAAATGCCAGACAGATCTACCTGTACAAACTTTCTGCTCTCTCAAAGACTCATAAAACACAACACAGAACTGACCAAAGCCTGTCATTCACCAGGTTTCACATAATCAAATTTTTCAAGTTTCAAAAGCAACTCAGCAATGACTGCAAATTGCTAAAGTAGCAAATGATAAATTGATTGCCTGCTGTTTCTTTGTGTACTAATTTGTGTTATGGCTTTCCAATCTGAAGTTGCTTGACTAGATTTTTGCTGTTTGTTTGGTTTTTGGTTTTTTTTTTTTTTTTTTTTTAGCTCAAATTGCAGATGAAATTACTGTGGTAAGCTGAATACATCAAGTGTAATGAAGAATTGATCAACTGTTATGTTGCAGGGCTTTTGTGAACAGTGGTTTCTAGCCTATCTTCTTAAGACGAAAATTACAGTTATTAGCCAATTACCAAGTACGAATGCAAATCTGAGTCTGATTTTGATAATAGAAAGATGGAAGAAAACCTGAAACAGAGCATGCTTTCCTATACTCTCCTTGTTTTGTTTATGGATAATATTTTATGTTGAATTATTCCTCAGCAAAAGAATTAAGTTCTTGTTACTTCCTCCTTCAGTAATGCTGATTTTAAACCATCTTTTTCAATAAAAGGTATAACTATTTTATAAGCTAAAAGTCTACTCCCACTGTTATCAGGCAGGAAGGAGGTAGAGGAGTAGAACTGAAAGCTCAACATGAAAATGGCTCCATGGAAATAAAAAATTACTAGGATACATCTTGTCTGGTGAGAATTACCTATATTGCATCATCAGTATTTAAGAAGGAAAGAGAGTAGCTCCCATCAAGAATAATTTGTCTGGTAATCTTGTTGTATTTATTTCCTAATGAATTAGACACTGCCACTGCTACACCCCCTGTAAAAACTACCAGCACCACACTGACTTTGGCAGAGGAAAACCCCATCCCAACCCATCCCTGCATGAGAAACTCTCCACATAGCCCGCCCAGCTATTGAGGGGTGGAGCTCACTTTCTGGCTCAGAAGACTTTATAAGGACACAAATCCCTCCAGCACATTTGGAGTCATTTTCAAATGAGCATAAATTTAAAAACACATGATACTACACCGTGATCAAAGTTAGTCCAGTGTAAATGAGAAAAAATCAGTTGGTTTATCTTCTGCATAGCTGATCCTGATCAAAACACATCTGCCTATAATATGCACCATATGTGGCAACAATTGTCTCATGTTTATTTCTATGCCTCCTTAATCCCCTGTGTCCTCTGTAAGCATGCATATCTGTATCTGCAGCTCTAGCTGGATGGCCAGAGAAAGGCATTTTGCTTCACGCACATATAATTATGGAGATGTTTTTTTCTTATTATCATAATTACATCCCAAAAGATTGCGCAGGTAGCAGCTGTAAAGGTAATGAACACTCATATGATACCAGCTGAACTGGATTTTCTTTTATATCAAAAAGCAGTTTATAGCTGAAGTCCTTATTGATTCCTGAAACCTTGCTATTTTCATGAAAGCTTCCACTACTCGTAAACAAGCAGAGATCTGTGAAGCAACCGAAGCAGAGATTACCCTAAAAACCAGAAAAATTAGTACGTTAGAACCATGAGTGAGTATTAAATTTGTCTAAATAAAAATAGTAAATGCAATTATCTGGAGAGTTTAATGTATAGGAACTAAAAGCCTTGCTCTTCCACAGCATGAATAGGCATCAACAGATGTCATTCATGTGCTAGACACACAGGGGCTGTTTTTTTTACTACACGTACAAGATTCTCCTGAAATACCACCATGACTGAGGGAACCTGCTGGTTGAAACTGTGGTCATCTTGTTTCTATAGGAGAAAAGCATTGATGCATATTAATTTTTAAGATAATTATGACTATATGTACAGAAACCATATCTTTCAAATGTCAAAAAAAAAAACCAGTTAGGATTGCTGATAAGCTCGGTTTCTAGAAATCTATTAATGTTGCCGTTCCATGGTTGGGAGTGCACAGCTTTCTCTTACCAAGCTGGCCAGGCAGGCTGACGACTATTTCTAGCTCATGACCTTTTGTTTTAATATTTCTTAATCCATCCAAAGTGCTATAATGCATGAGAAGGATTTTTTGCATCAATAGCAGGAGCTGCTATGTGTTCAGTTCTCCATCAACTCTCCGCGTTTCAAAGAATGGGCAGCCTATGACAGGATGAAGGATAAGGTCAAAGATGACCTGAATTTGGGTAGGAAGGTGGCAGGATCCTTCCAGGTTTGTGCATTAGTTGGGCAGTGGAGCATGTTCACGTACACTGCTGCAGAGCAGAAATGAATAAAACCATACTCCAAAGGCAAGAACAAACCAAACCATTCTTTCTAAATGTCAAAACCCTGACAGAAAAGCCCATTATAAACATGTGATGAGTGTGTGACTGCCGAAACCACTATTGTGGCAGTGAATGAAATGAATAATAGTGATGAATATAGCAAAACAACAGCAGGAAAAATTGCCTCGTCACCCTGCATAAATTAGGAACTAAATCACACCCAGGACACACATATGAATCTGGCATTTGGCAGCACTAAGCTGCCTTCAGTCAGATTCCCCTTATCTTTCCACCAGTCTCTGCTGCATTCTGGATGCACTGACAATAAGTTAGTGGCAACACTTTCCCCAGCTCTCTATCACCCATATACAGAACTAAATTGAAGAAGTTGCTGGGAAATGTGGCCAAAATTCAACATTTGCCATGGGAGCAGTCTGGAAAAATGTGTGGCTCGCAAGCTGTAATTAGCCTGCATTGCTGTCGAGGCTTGCAAATTGCTCCAGCTCTCAAAAGGGGTAAACCATGGAAATCAAATTTCCATCTGAATAGAGCCCAGTGGGTTCTAAAATCAAAACATGTGAGTTTGCTTTTGGTACTGCTATTTAGAAAAGCTATATTTGCAAGGGTATGTTCAAGTGAGATTAGGAGGTAAGAAAGAACCTTTTCATTTATCACTTTTTTGTTCTGAGGAATGAGAGCAATATAGACCAATCAATAACAAAAATTATAATTTTCTTTTATTGATTGCTCAGAAGTCCTTAAAGGCATCATCATTAACTTAGAGATAACTTGAGGGAATTTATGAGGTTTTTAATTCTCTTCTGACACAGCAATGGTAGGTGATTTCTATATTCAGAGTTTCAGCCTTCCTGGCTCTGAAGCTGAGCCAGAATTAGCGAGGACAAGACCCAGTAAAATTTAATAGAGTAACTGACATGATTTGGCTTTGTTGCTTTTTCTAGCTGGCACATTCAATAGATTAAGCTGCATTTTGCAAAGCAGGGGAACTACAGGCTTCACCTATCCTGTCCACCTGCCCATTGATTTTTATCCATGTGATCATGTGTTGTCCCTCTTGTACCTACCATATTATTTGTGAGAAAATTTCATGCTAATGAGAGATAACAGCTAGTGAGTCCTGGAGAACAAAACATTTTAAAGGATACTTCTGCTGGTAACTTCCTGGCTCCTCCAGGTCAGTTGAACATGCATGTGGTGCTGTCCCTGAGAATAAACACTCAGTTCCTTCATTCTCTCTACTTATGGAGCACTAAAGAAAGCACTTTTCAGCATATTTGTGACAGTGCTCCCAACTCCACATTAAACTGCCCAGAAGTTCCTCAGACTTTGTTCATGATTCTCACAGAGACCTCTTGTCACCTACGTTGTCGGCCCGCCTTGAACCTCTTCTGGCCCTGTGCAAAATGCATGTCTGCCTTTTTCCACATCCTCTTGTGTGAGCTGTATGTATTGCATTGTTCTGCAAACCATTTAGGAGAAACACAGGCTAGAAAAAAAGTTTCACATAATAAATTCCTCCTTTATAAACCATAACTTAAAAATAGAAATGCAACTCAAGATAAGAAATATTAGCATAAATAACTGTTTTATCTGGAACTGAGCATTGGCGTTTGGCTTGTCAATAATATATTGCTCCACAGAAGACCAGGATGATGAGTGATCTTGTTCCCAAACAAGTGAAACTGGGATGTATCATATAGATATCATCTTGAGATTGTAGGAGGATTTTTTCAACTACACTTTCTCTCAGGGTCTCATGCTATCACCTTTGTGCATGAAAAAAAAAAAAAAGAAAAGAAAAAACCTACCCCAACAAAATCCCCCAAACCCCCAAATTCCCTAAGAATTAAGCAATAAGCTTCCCAATCCTGCCTGACTGGAGCAATCTGTAGTAAGAGATTCAGTTACATATGCCTTAAGTACAAAATATCAAGGGTGTTGTATAAAGCATTCATGGGACTGACAGAAGGAGGAAAAGGAACTTTCCCCACATAGCTGCCTCTATCCTTGGCGCTTGGACCACATTCTAGGCAGTACAGGAGGATGAACTGCAGGCTACGTTTTGCTTCCAAACATAGCAGATCCCTAGGGTTGAACAGTCTAAAGAAGAAAGAAGAGTACTTACTTTGTGAGACATACATGTGAAAGAGTCTTTGTCTGCTTAGTTCCCTGGGTTACAAGAATATGTCTTATTTTCAAAACAGTGTTATATCTAAGGGGAAGCATTAAGCAGCAGATTCCTAGAAAACCATGTTCCTGCTTGGCTGGATTTTCCTTCTTAATTCTGTCTGTTATTAGTACAGACAATATGTTTGAAAAACATCTTATTCTTTTCAGCGGGTGCTCAGCCTCTTCCTGGGTCAAATTTTCTATAATTACATTCATTTTACATGACGGTTCACTTACCTCTATCAATTTTGTCTTATGATTTCATTATGACTTGTTCAAGACCCAGCCATTATGAGTATGCGGTGCTTATACAATGCTCTTTCTTATCATTTCAGTTAAGTAGGAGGTTCTTCTGCTTCAGAATTACCTGAAAATAGCTTTATTTATTAGTTGTAAAAGCTTTTTATGAAATTATTATGTTTTATACCAAAGGAGAACATATGGTTAAACATTTTTATGGAGTGATCACTTTCCCATGCACAACAAATTTCTGTCTCTGAATACTTTTAGGATTGAAATTTTTGTCATCAGCATGCAGAATAATTGCATTGAAATCTTAGCAAGTACTTGTGAAATAAAGCAGCAACTTTCACCTGTCATAAACTGTTGGATGTTCCTTAGCTACAAATGCCTTACCTATTAATAGGTTATATTTTACATGGAACTTGCATCCACCAAAAGAAGTTTGTAAATCTTGTCAGATAAGAGCTTTCTTCTGTTATTTTGAACACATCCATTAAGAGCTTGGAAAGAATTTCCCTTTCCCAACATACGCCTTCTTTTTCGGCTGAAACGCTCTTTCAGTGTATGGTAGATCATAATGTGGGGAAGTGGGTGGCACTGACAGGTTGAAAGCTTCAGAAGTCTTCACATGAGCTTTGATACATCAGTGAAATGCAGCCACTGGGCATGGAAGTGGCTGGTGATTAAAGGGTTTCCTATTGTCTCTAAAACAGAAAGAGAAGAAAGCGAACACATCCCTTGTCTGCAACTAATTTAGAGTTATGGCTTAATAGCCTAGGTATTTTGGACTGATTTTTCCAAATGAAAATCTTTCATCATTTTCCTGTGAAGTGAAATTACAAACACTCTGGAAAATGTTTTGCTCCAATATGGACGGCAAGAAGCAAAAATTAGAAATCTGAAAATCTGCCAGGAAGGGACTTCAAAAACTTACTGTATGCCATACAAATGTCAAAAACTTGAGTATTCTCATGCATAAGCTGAAATATGTATGTATATATATATATATATATATATAAAAGTCATGGTGTGAGGGTGAAACTAGATGATCTTTAAGATCCCTTTCAACTAAACCATTCTGTGATTTTATGATTTATATACGCATGCACATACTTAGATATACCTACATGAGCATATTTTCAAATGTTGTACTTCAAAAGCCCCCCAGCACCTCTTTCTGCCTTTGAGCAAAGGCATATTAAAGCCAGTGGACAACCTTGCTTCCCAGCTCTGGGGCTCACTGCTGCTTTGGGAAAAAGCTCCATCTGGGCTCCCACAGTGTGGGGGATGAATGTAAGAAAGCAAGCTGAATCTGGGAATATATCTTTTCTCATCACAGAACAATTGCAGCACATTGCAAAATAGTGCTGTCAGTTAGTATATCCTTGATCAGCCACTGGGTTTTCATTTATTCTCCACACAAAAAATTATTTTGCAACCCATCTACTATTTCCCAGAGCTTTAGAATGCCCTTTAAATATATTGCGTGGCTGGCACCACTTAACCCAAAACAAATACGTACCTCAGGCTTGTGGACTATATTTCTTCAAGGGTTTTCTAGCTGCCACCACCTATTGATATTATTTGATTTGCAGCCACTATTCAAAGCAAAAAACCAAAATCTCACAGCTCCTTAAACCTTCCTCCACATAAGCCACTGGTATTTACTGGGAGAAAGAGTGACAGGCAAAGTTCTGTCACACCTGCACTCACCTGTCTTTAGAAGTCAAAGCAAAAGGTTTAGTGAATTATTTCCTTTAAGTTTTCAGCCTGCTGCTCCAGTTTTCCTGGCATCCCTCCCTGACATGTCTGGTGCTTCCTCCTATGGCCATGAGCATTAGCCAGGATAGATGGACTCATAGCACATGCCTGGTGATCCCTACAGCAACCTCTTTTCCACCAGTGCCTCTGCTGAAGAAGTGCACAGGTGGCTCAGCTGCTTGCAAACCATAGAGCTACCAACCTGCTTAAAATAAGCTCCAGCCAGCGGATGTTTAGGGTGCTAAATACATAGATCTGTGCTGGGGGTATCCCAAAGTAATGCCCTAAAAGCACCTTTCCAGACTTGTCTAGCTTGTTCCTGGTATAATCGTGAAGCCTCAGTCCCCTGGCACAATACTCAGCAACCCAGCAAGAATGGACTTCTAGACTGCTGACCCCAGGATCTACTGACATGCATGTCTTCTCCAGCCATGGTCACATTGATGTTTTCTTTAGCTGAGAGCTGTACCTCAGGTCCACAACAGTATTTCAGTATGAAACACGATTTCAGATATACACTTTCTGAGCATTTTCCATAAGATATTTCTGGGTGATTCTGTAGGAGGCTCTCCTCTTCCCAGCAAGCCCACTGGCTACCTCTCATTTCATATGCACATAACAACTTCCTGTACATTAATGTCAGGTGAATCTCAACCTCTAGGCATTAACTGCAAAGTCCCTCATGACTTCAGCAGAGATAGATTTTTCCCCACAGGACTTGCTTTATCAAGATAGTCTAATGCCATCTTACTTAGGAGCTGCAACAGTTGTTACCTGTTTGCTTTTTGTGTCAAAAAGGAACTACTCAGTGTCTCTTTGCAGCAAGGTGCTGCCACAAAATTGTTGGCTTTAACAAATGCTTTAAGTCTAGTAAAGTGAACAAATCCTTATGTCTTAGCAACAGCTCCTTGCCTATATGGAGTGTGGTGGTGGTTTCAGAAGAAGGTTTTTGCAGGAGACTAAATCACCAGATACGAAGAATATTCTGTACTGAGAGCAACAAATTCTCACTACACAGTTTAATTTCTTCCTGAAGGAAATCTGAGTGGTCATAACAAACATGAGCACACAGCTCCCTGAAAAGAGAGCATTTTTTTCATAAGCTCTTTTAATGCAATCAGTAGGAATAGAGCTGGGTGATTAAATACTTCCTTTTTAAAGGCAATCTAGCCTTCATGACACAGAGTAACAGCGACTCCACAGAAAACATGGATGGACTTTTATTGTTCCACACAACAGGGGGGACAATTGCAATATTGAGCACTTCATCACTGTACACAAGCTTGACATCTGCATCTGACTTTGTCATGAATTAAAAATGAAGAGGAAGGCTTCATCTGATTAGAGTGTAGCTGCAGTCACCATAAGGTACAAATGGGCATCCCTCAGGTGTACAACCAACAGGGCTCAGCTGTGTATTCTTGGGGGTTTTTTTAAATAACATTTTCATAATACAGATGATAACAGCAATGCCCTTATTTCTGCAGGAAAGGCATAATAACTAACTTATACCATGGCCTGCAAATTACATGTTAAAATTTACAATGATTGTGTCACGAGGCTGTAATAAGCACCGTTTTACAAGGGAAACTTGATAATTGAGGGATTGTTTTGATTATGGCTTGCTGCAAAACCTAGGTGAGCTTTTGCTCGAGCTCCCTCCTGCTCTGTGTCAGTGCACCACCATTGACTACAGTGTGATTCAGTCTGATATGCATCAGGGTGAGAACCAAATCCGTCAGGCTGGCTCCAGAGGAACTGACAGTGGATCAATTTGCGCGGCTGCCTCCTCGATAACAACCTGCAAGCATGACTAAACCCAGTCACAGGTATATAAACCTACCCTGACATTTAATAGAGAATAAAATACACCTTTAGAGCTGGTGGCTGCTTGGGCGAGAGTCTCACATATATATGTCCTTTAGGGAATGAACACACGGCTTTTGTCCCAACTACTGTTAAATTTAATGGGTGAATACTCCACTCTTTACTGACCTTGCATGCTTCTTGCTATTGTACTCCTCCAAGTCCCTCCCTGCCCTTTTCAAGTCCCCTCTGCAGCATTCAACTCTTCTAACGTCAATATGCAAAACAGCATTTTCTAAACTACTGCAAACAAAACTATGTGAAGGATGAAAAATAATTAGCCACATCTCAGTGCTTAATATATGTGCATTGTTTAGACAGAGTAGTTATCACTGGTAAGACCACGATGTGTTTTGTGAATTTGGATTATAACTAATACATATTGAGCAGAAGGTTATTAAATATATTTAAAGGAGTATTTGATATTATTGAGAAAGTGAATGCAGTTAATGATACGACAGCGCTCTTGCAGGATTTCTGCTGAAATACTGTACAAAGAGATGTTTACTTTTAGACTCTTGTCTTCAGAAAGCAGGTACTTAGGGCAAGCAAAAAGAGCCTTGAGCCAAAGTCCTGTTCCTGTTAATGCTTCTGAAGTCCTGAGTGATACTGAAGCAATTGGCCAGGGTCTGCATTCTTTAAAAGTTTTTAAATATAGGGTAAACTTTTCATTTCTGTCAGACCATAGTTGGTTTGATAAAATGTCACTTATTCCCTTGGGTTGGGAAGTGGCACAGGACAGCCTCCATATTGTCCCATCTGCTGGGCCCAAATCTCCAGAAAGGACATCTGAGGGAGGGAATTGGATACCAGACTTAATTAGAGGTGCAGTATTTCCAAGTGTTCCCTCTCTAAAATGGCTCTTAGAAAAGAAAAGCTTAGGGCACTCATTTTTTTACTTAAAAAAGCAATTTCATTAATTCGGCTGAATTTTGCATTGGAATTGCACCATCGCTTTGACAATTTAGTTCCATGAAAACTGCAATAAAGGCTCTGTTACGTTACATTTTGTCCCCATTTGTCTTGTATACCATTGCTTTGCCTTTGGCACAATAAAAATAATCTTTAAAAATAGTACCATAAATGGATTGACTTTGACCTCCTGAGTATCTTGTCAATAAAATAAAAATGATATATCTGTTTCAGAGCGCCACTGGCGTAATATTAAAGCAGAGTTACCATCCGAAAATGACATTTTAAAAATGCTATTATGGGGAGGGGTCTTATTCTCTGTCAACAGTACCACATAAATAAGCTCTATTTACAGTGCAAAGAGTTGATTTTGCTAACTGCCAGGCTCACTCCTGGAACCAGTTTGAGCAATTCCTGTGATGTGTTCTCTGCCACTTACATCACCATTAGCAATTAAAGATTACTGTAGCAAGAAATTAGCTGAGCCTTTTTATGCCAATGCATAACAGGGATTAACTCTACCTCTGTCTCCCCCTGTGGCCTGCTCTATAATGCCAATACAGCAAAAAAGGACTTTGCCCCATAGAGAAATGGATAAGATAACCAAGAATAGGCTCTTTTTTCTACATGATCAGCTTTTTTAAAATAAGCAACCTTTCAAAGAATCAGTACAAGGCTTATTTTTATTAGGTGTCGTGGTTTAGCCCAGCTGGCAACTAAGCCCCATGCAGCCACTCACTCACTCCCTTCAACAGGATGAGGGAGAGAAACAGAAGAGTAAAGAGAGAAAACTCATGGGTTGAGACAAAGACAGTTTAATAGGCAAAGTAAAAGCTATGGATGTACAAGCAAAGCAAACCAAGGAATTTATCCACCACTTCCCAAGGGCAGGTAGACGTTCAGCCATCTCCAGGAAAGCAGGGCTCCATCATGTGCAATAGTTACATAGGAAGACAAATGCCATTACTCCAGATGTCCGCCCTTTCTTCTCACCAGTTTGACATGCTGAGCATGACACCATATGGTATGGAATATTCCTTGGGTCACTTGGGGTCAGCTGTCCCAGCTGTGTCCCCAGGACACATTGGTGAGGAGCAGAAAAGGCCTTGACTTCATGTAAATAAAGCTCAGCACTAACTAGAACATCCCTGTTACCAGCACTGTTTGTAGCACAAATTCAAAACATCATACCAGTAGCTAATGTGAAGAAAATTTAATCTATCCCAGACAAACCCAGCACAGAAACTACTGAATATTCTGTTAAAAAAATCAAGAGATATATAAAAATAAATGGGGCAGATGTTCAAACAAACACACATTATGAGGCAGCAGTTTTCATTTAAATTCTGTGATACATGCACAGAATTTCTAATGTACTTGGCTTTATAAGTACATGCCTCAGGTGGGTCTGACCTGTAAATATCTGTGTCCTGGGTTCAGCAGTAGCAGCTATTTTTCTTCTTCTTAGTAGCTGGTGCAGTGCTGTGTTTTTGACTTTCAGCCTGGGAACAGCACTGATAATACTGATGTTTTTAGTTGTTGCTCAGTAATGTTTACACTGACCAAGGACTTTGAGTCTGAGACTGCTCTGCCAGGGAAGAGGGGAAGCCAGGAGGAAGCAGAGACAGGACACCTAACCCAAACAAGCCAAAGAGGTATTCCATACCACAGCAAGTCATGCCCAGTACAGAAACTGGGGGCAGTTACCCAGAAGGACTAGATAACTGCTTGGGTTGGGCTGGGTATCGGTCAGCAAGTGGTGAGCAATTGTATTCTCTCCCCTTGTTATTTAGCTGATCATTATTATTATTGGTGGTACCAGTAGTAGTTTTGTATTATACCTTAGTTATTGAACTGTTATTATCTCAACCCTTGGGAGCTACAGTCTTTTGATTCTCCCCATCCCTCTGGGAGCGGAGGGAGGAAGGGGGGGAGGGAGCGGGTGGCTGTGTGGTTCTGAGTTACTGGATGGGCTTAAACCACGACACTTGTTCAAACCAATTTGAGTAATTCATACTGCAGCAAGAGCCAACAGAAGCACTTCTGTCCTGCAGGACTGGATTGTTCCTTTTCTGAAGTGTGCTGATCTGCTCAGACTGTCACATTGGATTGGTTCATTCTGCATTTCCCAGGTGCAACATCAAGTCAGCTCCTTCCATTTGTGAAGCTGTGGAAGCCATCAGTGAATACACCGACGGACATTTTAACTGCAGTAAGTGCCCAGTAAAGGTGCTAACAGAATTCAGACAGAAGCGGCGTGGATTCCAGTAGCATGGGCAGTCTGGCATAGCCTGAGGGTGTTCACACTGCTCTACCATTAAATGCCCAATTCCACCTGCACAGGCAAAGACCTGTTCAAGCACAGCAGGAAAAGCTAAACTAAGGCTTCAGGATG
>JBCJKH010058540.1:0-19563 GCA_039877255.1 Loriculus beryllinus
ATGCCAATTCTTGGAACACTGAAGCAGAGAACCTACCCCGTGCTAACCCTTGAGTGACACAGACTGGGCCTCCAGGCAATAAACTATCTTCGTATTTTCTTACCTAGCACTGACCGTAACCATCCCGGAGCTGGCGACCGTGTCCCCCCAGGCAGTGAGGTTCGTTACTTCACGGTCTCTGCTGCCATCTATTGACCATTACTGGAACTTCAGCCCCTCTGGTGCTCGTTTGCTTCCTCGGGGGTCTTCCTCTTCACTTGCGCTTTAGTTACCTTTTAGCTTAAGCGTGAGCAGTTTCTGTTCTGGTTATATAAACTCTTCGGACTAGCTTCAACATTTGTTGCAGTCATTTCGTACGGACAAAGAGTCTATTTTACAATATGGTTACATTTTGTTGTTTTATCAAATACATCGTCTTCTCTACTTGTCCCCTTCCTTGAGGTTGATATAGAGTATGTCATCGCCAATTAATGCCCAAGATTTTACTAACTTGTTGTACTATTTGTGAACAAAAACGTGAGCCTCTGTCTGAAGAGATAACCTCAGGTACTCCAAATTGTGGTATTATTTCATTCAATAACGCTTTTGTCGCTTCCCTTGCCTTGTTAGTTCTGCACAGAAAGGCTTCTGGCCAGCCCAAAAAGGTTTCAGTTATCACCAGTAGGTACCGATACCCCCTTTTTCTTGAGGGTATCTGCCATTATTGTCCAGGAATATTACCTTGTAACCTTAAACCTGAAACTAACCATAGCGTGTGCCCAGACTGTCAAGGCCCCTCAAGGTTGTGCATGCCCCTCAGATGGACCAGCCACCACCAGGCTCTATGGAAGAGTCATTGCAATGCTCCTCTGTGGGCCCACTTGGAGCTGGTTGATTTGGGGGTTGTTTTGTTGGGGTTTTCTTCCCCCCCAGGTGCCCACACCCAGTCCCAGAGCCCTGCAGCCCCATAAGCAGTGCCATAAAGTACGTTAGTTGTGGGTCAGGCTGATGACAAGTAGCCCAATATTACAGGGCAGCCCGTTTCAGCATGATTGGCTGAGATGGGTGCAGGGTGGGAGCACCCTAACACCTCCTCGAGCCTCGGGCACAAAGACACCAGGGAAAAACCCTTTCTGGCAGCAAAATAGTATTGAATTACACCGACACCTTCATTCACATCAGTGAAACCCTGACATTATTGTTATCTGAATAACACTTGTTTTCCTTTGTTTCAATACATATTTTATCCTTTTCTCTCCTGCCAAATGCACTCAAGAATCACAAGTTAAACATCTGCCCTGTCCCTGCACATAGGATTGTTAGAAATCAGCCTTTTCCTCTCCTTAGTTTGCTGGTCCCTATTAGTGATGCACAGATGGTTTGGAAGAAAACCACACGCAATATCTGGTGGAAAAACGGGATTTAAACCACCAACTACTTTGACAAACATCAAAAATTTCCTTTCTTTTTTATTGCTCTCTTTTCCCTCATTTGAACAATAGAAGAAGGAAAAATGCCAAAGGGCTATAACAGTTGTGCTTCAAATTAGAGAAATAGAGCAATATTATGGATGAGGAGGGCTGTGACATGACCCCAGCTGAGCCACCCCGAAAATACCTGATTATCATCCTGCATTAAAGTGCATTCTTCAATAAAGTGAGGTCATCTCTTGCATGATGTTCTGGACAAATGGGATTGGTACTCAAATTGAGTTGGGCCTTGCATTTCACATTTGTATTTTAGATCTGTGCTTTGGAGAGGATTACTGTTGCTAAAAGGTCATTTCCTTTCTCTGAGGACTGCTGGGGTGTCTTTATACACTTTATTCCAATGAGTTGCTGCCTATACTATGCTTTCCACCTCCAAAATTGTGACTTTACTTTTAAATGGCAAAATAAATCAAGAAATAACAACTTAGCTTTCGGTGTTATGTGCTTACTCCTTCATGTGTGTATATATATGTATATCACATATGTATCTCCATCCCCTGGGAGACAGCTACGGACCGCTAAGATGGCTTAGGGATTTAAGGATCTGAATTTCAGTTGACAAAAACCCTACCTCCTGCTTGATGAACAGGTAACCAGATGGGGTGAAACCCCTTCTTGTGCTCATCCTAAATACAACTAGGTCCCCTCAGCACCTTACCCTTCACTGATGGGGTCCTGCAGCACAGCAGAGTGAAGCATCCATGCTGCAGTAACAAGAAGTGGTGAGCTGGAGCAGAACAACATCAAGGCTAGAAAGGGGTTTTCATCTCCTGGACAGGGGATTTTCTTTCCTGCAGTATTTACTGAGGACACTTGACTGGATATCAGTGCTCTCTGTAGCCAACAGGGCATTAATCTGACAGTTATGGTTGTGCAGAAGTGAAGGTGTGTACAAGGGATGCACTTGGAAAGAGGCTTTCCCAGCATAATGTATCAGCTTAGCATAACAAAATAAGGGACTTTCCTTCTACCTCTGAGGATGGGGGAATGTGGGCAGGTTAAATGCCTGCATTCTGTACATACAGACTTGCCATTGCAGAAACAAGCTCTGTAAAACAAAAAACCCCAACCAACAACACTACCTAGGTTCTCACTTTGCAGTGACGCCAAGCTCCACATACATCAAGTCAGTAAAAAGCCTTCCCATTTGGTTTCAGAGACACATTTGCTGTTTGATTCCATTCCTTAAGGCATAGCTGTTGCAGCTAGAGGGTTTGTGCACCTCATGTACTGATATCCATAACAACTGGACTTTGCCCTTCTTATAGGAACGTGCTCTTCTGGTTTGAAGGAAGACCCTGAGAACGGCTGCACTGGTGAGATAGGCAGCCCAGTAACTCACTGTGGGCAGGGTCCAATGATGGATGCCCAGAGAGGAGTGTATTTATAGACAAAGAGAGCCCTAAACCTGCCCTGAGCCCCTTCCAGAACCTGCACGCATGTCCATATTCAGCAGTTACATGCAAAGCTGGGCTCTCCAGAGGCTGAGCATCACTAGGGACTGGCAAACACCAGGATTAAGGAGCAGCTGAGTAAGAAAATACAGAGTAGGAAGCTTTTATCCAGCCAAGTGTCTGGGTTGTAAGTGGGTCACAGTCAATGCTGACCAACTGCACGAGCAAAATTATAACATCTTTGCAGGCGTCATACATGCCTGCTCTCATCACAGAGGGGTTTCCTGCCGTTCCCTTGAGGAAAAGCAGTTTTCTGAGGTATTTCTGAGCCACCAACTTTAATTTTCCCCCAGTTTTGGATTTCTCTCAGTGACCAGCGCAGTAAAGCTGGAACTGGCCAGCGCCCAGCATCATCAGACCTGAGCATAATTGGCTGCTGCACGAAGAGTACCTTGTAGTGCCCCATGGACCAGGCGTGGAAGGTGGGATGGAGCTGAGAAAGACCAAATGACTGCTTTTCTTGGGGTGGGAATGAACAGAGGAAACTCAGTCTTGGGGAAGGAAAAAGATAAGGAAAGAGATGATATAAAAGGTCTTCCTCCTCTCACAACACACACAGGTTCATGATCTTTGCTCAATTCCCAGGCAAGACCAGCAGCACCCTGTGGAACTGGCTTGTCTTGATGTTCTGCAGTAAAGCACAGTATAGGGGTGGTTTCTGGGTGGGGAGAGGCACAGAGGCATCCTGGAAATCTTGAAATGCAGGTTAGACCCTACAGACCCTGCGGCAATGGAAAGCGATCTTCTCTTGATGGGGGATGGAGGAAAACTGCTGCACAGAGCAGTGATCACCCTGAGAGATGGGGAGGAGGAGATGCTGGTAGAAAGCTACCTTTCTCCTGCACTGGTGGGGGTCTGGCTGAAGTCTACAGTGTGGGAAGGAAAACAGCCTGTCTCTCCCTGGAAAGACAGCCCACTCCCAACAGGACAAGTGCACAGGACCTGTCTGTAGGTGGGAAAAGGAGGCTGGAGAGCAAACCATCACAGATGGAGTAATCACACAGCACCGTGCCTGCTGCAGGGCTAGTCAGAAAACACCTCCCGTGCTCACAGGGTCCTGGGGAGGGCAGAGGCAAAGGACACTCCACTCCTATACAGCTCCATCAGCATAAAGCCATCCCCCAGTTACAGAGAATAGAAGCAAGCCCAGACGAGCAAACTCGACACGCTTGCTGCTGTATAGGCAAAGTACATCTGTGACTGCAAACACGCAGGAGGGCACCAGAGCGACGCAGCAGGCTCACCCATCACACAGATGTCTGAGCCTGTATCACTCCTGGTTTTCAAAGTCAAGAGACACCATTAAACTCAAGGTGGGCTTCTTTCCTAATTTCTCCAGGGTCGTTGCTTGCAAAGGAATTTTGCATCCCGTATATGCGCTTCCCCCAAGACAATGTTGGATGTTTATTTGCTAAAAGGTAACACAGATGCAAGCCTGCAGCATAGGACTTCCAGAGATCAAAGGTGAAAAATGATAATAAATGGGGAAAAATGATAATAAATGTGTCTTGACAGGGAATACCCAGGGAGAGACTGGGGAAGGATATTGTTATCCTAACACCTAGCAGAGCCTGTGAACCTTGCAAGAAACTACTAAGTTACTCCAAAGTCCACAATTCCAACAGTTACCAAGATTTGCCCCTGTGAAGCACGAGACACACATATGACACACGAAGACGTCTTCATTTTTGTACTGTACTTCTGAGCAAGTGATATAAGTGTCGCTTGACTGAGTAAATGGCACTGTTTAGTAGAAACAAAATCCCTTTTGATATTAAAATATATGCAGATAAGGTAGTTGGCTCTTTCCAGGCAGCCACAGAAGGGCAATACAGGATCTGGGGTAGCATCTTCCCAAACTGCCGCCCTGGAAGCATTCCATCCTGGATACTGGTTGATACAACCAGTCTGTCTTACAGTTATGTCTGAGCCGCACCTGAGCCTGGTTTTTCCCGTTTGACATCATTATTCAAGCTGGAAGCGAGCGATACTGGGAAAGCCATGGGGCTGGAGGGTGTTCAGCTGCTTCCTGGAGAGCAGCACAGCTCCCCAGGGAGTGTGGGTAAAATGCATTTCCATGGCAAACATCTTCAAATTTGGGATTTTTAACGCTTTGGAAATAAGAGAAGCTGTGATTGCCCTATTCCTGGCAGTGTCCAGAGCCGGTTTGGATAGGGCTTGAAGCAACCTGGTCTAATGGAAGGTGTGCCTGCCCACGGCAGGGGATTGAAAACTGGATGAGCTTTAAGGTCCCTTCCAACCCAAACCATTCCATGATAAAAGCCAACACAAACTAACAGTTAAATGGTACTTTAAGTCTAACACATGGGAAGCTGTATCTGCTGCAACACTCACCCAGCATTTGCAGGCAACTACAGTGGAGCCTCCCAACTGTTTAACGTGTCATATTAAAGCACATGATATTTATCTGCCCAGAACTCAAACACAGGGGACTGGGGAACCACGTAATGCGGTGGACAGCATCACAACAGTGTGATTCACAGCCCATTTCCATTGGGCCCTGCCTCACCCCATGTGTTTTCTGTACTCAAGTTGAATCAGCCTGCGGGAACGTTTAAAGGTCATGGTGCTAAATGCCACCGGAATATTTCTGCTACTGTGAGGACTCACGGCTCTGTCAGCCCCCACAGCTCCAAGGTGACACAGCAATGTTTCATCCCCATCACTGGCTCTGCATTGCTTTCTTCCTCCCCTTGGACACCCCCAGGACCGGGCAGGCACAAACTCACAGGCAGACAGCCCTGCTTGCCTCCCCTCCTCTCCCTCTCCTTTAGACCAGGGCAAATCGAGGTGAAGGCTCGTGGCATCTGTGTCACGCTCCCAACCCATCACCAGTTCCACCTCCTCACGGGTAATGCCACAGCCTTTTGCCCTACCCAGCCGATAGCTCCTTGTGATATTTCCTCAGTTTCTGAGGTGTTTTCTGAATCACTTCAGCTATCGGGGTGTTTGCTTAAGTAGCAGCACACTCACACCTTCCTCCTCCAGCCTCTCCTAAGGTTAGTCACCATCCTGCCTAACCTCAGGCTAACCAGCAGCCAGGGAGCCCACGTTTCTACCACACCTATGGGTCATGACAGGAGCCCACCACACTCCTGCCTCTGTATCATCAAGCCTAGGAGACATCAGGAGGTCCTTTGCCAACACACGAGATCTGAAAAACAGAGGAAGTGATTCAAGCTCACTATTCTTTCCTGTGCAATACATCCCAAACAGCGGTAGTCAATCAGGACATAGAGCAAGCGACCTCACACCTCCATAACTGGGTACACAACAACACAGCCCCTTCAACATTGTCTTTAAAGACAGGAAACTCATACAATGATCAGCATCAGGCTAGGCAGCATTATTTTAACAGGCAAAGGAGGCCTTTTGGTCACTGGTTGTTGCTGTCTGAACCCCATTTGTACTGAAGCTGAGTAGAATCACAAGTAAATGGTTGGAGGCACGGCTACGTGGCTCAACACACTGCTTCAGGACAGAACCCCTTCCCTCTATGCAGTTCCTAGACCCCTTCGGATTCAACTTTGCCTTCCCTCCTTCCCTCATTAAGGCAGCAATGCCAAAGTGGGGATGGTCAATTCACTCGTCATAAGATTTACAATATCTCATGTCCAAATACCTCACAATGCTTTCAAAAGTCTCTTCCCTACCTCACATTTCAAGCACTCTTGGGGAATTTCCACCTTCTCCACAACACCTTGCAGCAGTTCATGGGAAGCAACAGACCCTTTGAAGTCTTGATCTGTGCAAATTCATTTGCTTTCAGAAAAATCCCTACTTCTCATCAGAGCCTTGGATGCTTTTCTTTACCAAGCTACAGTGGCTTTTTCCAAGAGGCTGCCTATCTTGCTGTATTTGAAAGGAAACAGATCCTGGCAGTTTACAAGCGCTTGGAAGCACAGAAGGAGTTGTGGTTTCTTCTACAGCTAGTAGCAATGGAGAACCAAATCTCCTTCCATCTTTTTCTTCCGGAAGGAGCCTGAGAGCTGTCACAGCTTTGTACATAACACTCTTTCCAGAGCTCATTCATTCGCCAGCAATATAATACATTACAAAAATGGAAGTAAAACCAGTCACTTCCCTGACCCCACAGTTTCTGTTCTGTAGACACCCTTCTCACAAAGAAAAAATGGTTGGTTCAAATGAGGGGAAGGTTTGGTATGGAAAAAGTAGGATCCTGGGGCAATAACAACAGAACCTTCCCTCCCTCGAAGCTCAAACAGCCCTGGCCTGACCCCAACAGCCAAAAGACCCTGGCACAGGGCACTAAGTAATTTTCTCACTTGCTCCTCTGTTTAAACAATACCAGCTCTCTGAACCCAAAACCACGAGCTCTTGCTCTGCTTTGAAATGACTAAAGTAAAGGAACTCTGCTTTTCCCCCTCCCCTCCTGCCCCTGAGCTCCTCAGCTCCCACTGTTCAGCTGGAAAAGCTACAGAGGGTTTCAGTATCATTTCTCTTCCCCGCAGCTAACACAGGGGTGAAACCAGTTTCAGTGCTCTCAGCTGGTTTTCTACTCCCCAGGGCAGAAGGGGGTTGTTTGTGACCTGGCACTGCACTACTGTTACCTGGACCATTGCATCCTGTTAGACAGGGACATGATTTGCAGGCAAACTAATCTGATAGCCCAACAGAGGAGCCCATCACTGGTCTGGATGGGTTTTTAAGTTCTGGGTGAAAAAGAAACCCTAGCTTGAGTCCCTCGTTTCATCTGCTCATCAGTCTTAAACCCCCAAATCTATTCCAGCTGTCTATTTCTCAGCTCCTACTTCCAGATGCTCCACACTGATAGCATGTTACTCACTGTCTCTCAGTGAATGGAGAGCAGCTACTCAACTCTAGAAAATTTAGGACATCTCAGCAGAACAGGTCAAGTCTATGGGTTATTATTTTATTGAAATGAAGCTTGAAGCCCTTGAAATAGCCATGTTTTCTCTAGGAAATGTTTAAAATGTGGCAGTGAAGAGGTCCCTACAATTCACTGTGAGCTGGGAGCCAGAACTTCAGCAAGTCTTTTGGGATTAAATGATGCAAGGACTACATCGTCTATGAGAGCTTCTGCACTGTCTGCCCATTCACTGCTCTGCTTCTTCCTCCATTCATTCTCTTCTTATTCATCTACTCCCATCCCTATGACATGCCTGGTTTGGCACACAAAACAACACATCTCTTCACAAGAGCAAGCCAGAAGGCACGAGCCACAAGCAACCCAAAGGCTGTTGCTGTGTGTTCGATACAAGGGAACAGCTGCTCTCCCCAGCACACACTTCACATGTTTCAGCTTCACTAGAGAAAACAGACTTGTTCCTTCTTTCCCCAAGAGCACCTTCCACTAGAAAACCACTATGTAGCATTTAGAAAACCATTGTGTTGGCACAGAACTTTCCAACAGAAGGTAAATTTCAACTCAACTTCTTCTAAGACGAATTGTATTGACACCAAGCCTGTGTTCTTCAAGGGACAGTACTGTACTGAGAACACCCAGCTGAGAAAAAGGCTCCTCGGTGTGCAAATAGACTTCTACTTACATGCGAAAGAAGATGAAGTCAAGGTGTATTTCCATAAATAAACAAGTTCCTATTTGAGTTAAATAGCAGCCACCAACACAAACTACTAGGAAATCAAATAGAAAAGCAGCACATCTTACATATTGAAGATTAACTGCTGTCAGCAGCTGTTAGAGGAGCAATAAAGCATAAGCCCTACCATCTCTGCAGCCAGATTGGGCTTCACAGCTCTGTTGTCCACTCAGAAATGTGACCACCAGGTTTCCTTCGGTGAGCAGGAGGCTCACTTTGAGGGCAGCCTCCACACCTGGGCTCAGCTGGGAGCTGATGTGCTGCCCAATTCCTGGTAAAGCATTCCCACCTGGGAGCCAGGGAACGGGAGCGAGAGGGATTCTTGCTGATGACTGGCAGCAAGAGGAGAAGGTGGGTCCAGCTAATGAGAGGGACAGAAGCAAATTGATGACATGTTACCTCCCCAGACTACTTCCCAATGAGTTTCTGTCATTCCCTCTCCACAGTAATTTCCAAGCTCAAATTTTACCAGCTTGGAGCAGTGTGTTAGTTTGCAGAAGTGCATGATCCATGATTTTTATCTACTGGAGAATCCACCACACTATCCTGCACACTGGGATAGGGGAGATATTTCATACCCTCCCCATTGAAGGCAGGGTAATTCTGGGCATTTCTTTGGAAGTGCAAGGAGAGGATGCCAGGGGAATTCCATGAGTGCACAATGGGTTTTCTTCATCATGAGGAAAGTCACTTCTATATAGTGGGAATGCATTTCCATAACCCCCCAAATCTCTTATTAAACCACTGTTGCTTTCAGGGGCACAGGATTTCCCTTTCATTTATGTTCTGCTGCTCCCTCGCCTCCTTGTAGCAAGGCTTTTTAGCATGTGTCAATCCCTCAAACCAGAGAGTAGTTTAACATTAAATTTGTGCTCAAGGAACCAAAACCTCCAGGATTAACAAGTTCTGCTCCTTCCTTTCATTCCCTTTACACATTTCCAGTGACCCATTTTACACAGCCTTGAGGGCTGAAGGGCTCTGCAGCCAGGCTTCTCCTAATTGTTAGTATTTTCCACACACATGCAGCTCTGAGCTTGCTCTTCCCTAGCCATGATAAAGAGGATGCAGACTGCAAAAGAGGCAGTTTCTCACTATTCCAGCCACTTTGTGGTAGGCTACCCAGAACAGCCCTAGAGTGATGCATAAGAAACAGAGTCCAGAGACCTGATTAAGACTGACATTAAGTACTGAAAATATTCAAACTACCATTAACCTTTCTTTTTTATTTTTTCCTTCTTAAAGCCTAATTCCCTGAGAAAGCTAATGGATCCACATATGGCTTTCAGGAGATTGCTTTCCATCCTAGCCTCAGAAGGCTTAGTTTTTGTTAGTACAGGTGACACTCGCAGCTAAAGAAAATTTTAGGAAGCTCTTGATAGAAAAGCCCTACCATAGGATTAGCCACATTTATATCATTCCATCAGTAGGCTGCCAAGCTTGGATCACGTAACGTTCATCCATACGTACCCCAGAGAAATGCAATTCCTCAGTTTAAGAAAATGTTCTAAAAAAATCCCCTCTTGGGCTACATGTAGGGGTTTGTCAAGCTTCAAGTGCCCTTCAGTCTGCACTTGAAAGACCTCTATCCTGGATGGTTTGTCTGTCAGGTAGGTTCTTTCTCCCCTGCTCCTTGTCTCCCCTTATACACAGGTCGTTCTCATCCGTAGAACTTCCATTTCTGCTGATGCTAATGAAGCTGAATCCTAGGAGACAAGTCTGATTTTTACTGAGCCCTCCGACTCCCTAGAGAGCCGGTGTGAAGTCAGCTAAGAAATCCTTTCTCTCAACATTTCTCTTCCTACAATTTCTTCTTTTAAGAGGCTTCTCTATATGAAAGCATTTACCCGTCATTCCCCATTAACTGCACACACAAGAAAAGACTACCATTTCCCTAATCTTTGTCTTGCCTCTGCATTTCCATGCAGCCTTCTCCCAGATTATCCCCCACCGTTTACACATTACAGACATCCGCAACACCCTTTTCAACAAGTAATCTTGCTCTAAATTTAAACGCTGGGGATAGCTGAATGACTTCTCTCTGCCCCTGCCTCCACAAACAGGCTATTTTCTAGACTACTGATAGCTGCCACTCAGCACTTGCGCCCTACGTAAGCACTGGCCCTGTGGGTTTGCTTCAGTATCTCCCTGCAGAAGTGATTCTATCACTCTTATCAGTCTAGCACAAAGCATAAGCAAACAGGGAATGTCTGTGTCTCGGCTTGAGCATGTTGTGCTTCCCCAAGAGGATACTGTGGACATCCTTTGGCCAGCTTTTAGCTTGCAGGAGGCTCACCTATCTATGCTGTTTCAAAATCAGAAGGACTGGTTTGCATGAGTATCACTGTGAGATTGCACCAGAGCGTCTCCTCTCAAGGACACTCACCCTGCGACCTCTTCTCAGGTTTTGATGTGATGCAGCATTGCTGGTGTCAATCTTGCTGAGCAACACCTGCAAAGTGAACGTGACATTCAATAAAGAGCGTTTTGTGATCACACCATCACCTGCTCCTACAAAGAGAGGCACGATACAATTGGCAAGGGGGTAGGTACTGGTGAAGAAGTTAAGCTCAAGAGAGGTTTGGGTGGGGTGTGGATGTAAACTTGGAAGCAGGGAGGAAAAGCCTCCAATCTTTGTAATATAAATGAATAAGGAAAATTCCTTATTGCTCTGAATAAGGAATTGGCTTGGTTTTACAAAACAACTGCACCTGAGTTATCAAGAGTACTTGAAAGAAAGAGCTTGAAATGCACCCAGCTACACCAGACTGGATCTGCATGCAGATGCATGGGATTTTCCAACCAGACAGGAAAGTGGCTTTACTGAGCTGGGTAATTCCCACACCATAAACACGCTCCTCAAAAAACATCCTCTTGAGGTCAGGTTTGAAGCATGAATGAGAGGAAGTACAGAAAAATGTGTGCTGCCGTCAGTTACTTGGAAGAGGACTGTGATCTCTAGAGCTGACAACTTACCACCTCCAAGAAGTAACACATTCCACAAAGCATTTTGTCTTACATAGTGTGTGGCATATAGGACATCAGCTGACTGATAAGTACCAGATATAGAGCACTGTCACCTACTACTGCTGATTAAAAAAGGAGCTATTCCCCGCTCACAGCTCAAGAAGTAATGCCAACAGATAGAGACTGATTGCAGAGCAACCCCATCAAGTGATAGGCAGTGCAGACCTAAATGCTCTACATGCCACAGTGTCTAAAAGATTAGGCTGGGATGATCTAAAGAAGCCAATAACATGAAAGCTTGAACCCCAGTGAAGCAGAAAATTATATATGATCAAAGCCAGCATGGCTTTAACCCTCCGAGGACTGAAAGCTGTATCAAAAAGGCGTTCAGCCCTGTGAATTCAGGTGGACTTTTTGCAGCAGATGACTCACAGAGGCATTCAGAGGCAGGCTTCTCTGGAAACTGTGGCCAAAGCCCATTAAATAGATTAAGAGAGATAGCAAATTCTCCATTACACAAAGTCTCTTTCCAACAACTCTGCCAGTACAAAACAATTTCCAAATAAACACTGATTACAGTGTACCCAGTATAGCCAGCACAGTGCAAATAGGACTTCGTTTAACATTCAAGCCTCTAGCTGTTCCTATAGAAATTGAAGCCATCCTAATCTTTTTTTGAGATCTATATGCCAGCTATAGGTTGGCCTCTAGAGCATCACATAGTAAATGCAAAGCCATCCTAAACCTTCTTGCAGCTCTGCATTTGTGTCCATTGCACAGTGAATTTCTTACGGTGGCAGTCAGGCATGTCAAGATGGGACCCCCAAGGAAGACCTCAGTGAGGACAGCAGGGCATAGATTAGTGCTGAGCATCAGGGGAAAGCCCAGCCCTACAGGAGGTGAACAGTTTGCATTTAAAGAACAGTGCTTTAACAACGAGGCTGGCTGAGGATCCTGCCCAGGGACTCTAGACACAGGGAGGCAGAAAGACTTCGCCTCGTCTTCCAATGTTAAAAGGGAAAAGGGCAAAAGAATGAAAGGATGGAGAGATTTTACAAATTAGTTCAGTGTTAGGCAGTTGGAAGAGAAACCTCGTCCCCACCTGTACAGCACCCTGCTACTGTGAATGGGATAGTAAGAAATGGCAAAAAGCAGCACTAAGTGATTCCAGTTTGCCTAAAGGGGGACCCTCAATATATTCAGTGGTGGTTCATGCTTCTCCTCACTTCTCTTGGTACTCCAGTATGGTGCTGTTGGACCTGCAGCCTGCTCCCTCCTTCAGGCCCAGACATGCATTGATCGCTTTAAATAGCAAGGCATATTACACACACCCAGCAGCCTCTGCAACTCAAGGTCCCCATTAAAAGAACTAAAGGTCACCCTAAAGGAACTAAAGGACACAGCCAAGCCATTTGCAGTCACTGTCTCTGAAAGATGTTGTCTCTTTTTGCAGAGACTAAAGAGAGGGATCCAAAGTGGTTCATTCAGGAAGAGATGATATCCCAAAGAAGTATTTTCTCAACCCAGACACAGAATAGCAGCATTCTGCACATGAATGGCTGGTCCTCTTCCTGCTTGATTGCATCTAACTCCCCAAACTTATACTTATGAATACGTGCTTACTGTGTATGCAGCTGCCAGCAGCCTATCTCACCAGTGAAGTGGGAACAAACGGTCCCTTCTCTTCCCTTCTTTCCACAATCCCATTCTCTGATCATCAGACAGGTTAATTACTTGCTCTTTCTTCAACTACGCATCTAAGATCCAACAACTCTTCTGCTTTGTAACTATGGCCTGGTGAGACCAAAGGCAAACATCTCAGGCCACATCCCCTGCTGAATGAAAGCTGACTGCTGCACCCTGAGGGCCACGTAATCCTGGCTTGGCCCCGTTAAGCCCAGTCACCTCCTTTGATTTTGCTTTCATTCAGATCCTAGTGTCCTAGGAAGGCTGAAGTAGTCCCTGGGAAAGAAAGGAAGCAGGGCATAAAAATATCATTAATCCTAGTTCTTGATGTCTGTGGTAGCTGAACCTGACAGGAGGCTCTGGACCTGTGAGCCCAATGGATATCCAGCTGGACTGACATTTTGCCTCCAGGATGAGGAGCTGAACAGTTGAAAGGTGAAAGAGGGAAACACATGTAAGCAGAAGTTGTAGACTAAAAGCTAAATCAATCCAGAGAAGAAAAGCAGAAGGCTTACCCTTGATTGTAGTGTTCAGGAGTCAAGTGTTGGTGCCTAGTTACTTGGAAAAAGCAGAGAAGCAGAGGAACTGTGACAGAGGTTAGACACCAATGTAAGTGGAAGCTGCTGTTATTTCCCTGGAAGGAATTAATCCATACTTATCCTAGAGATCTGATACAAGTGCTAAGCTACCACCACAGGTAAGCTCTTGTTTATTAAATCAGCTAGTAGATGAGAGGGTAAGAAACCAAACATTACTATAGCCAAAAAACCCAAACATCCCTTATGGTGATCTTTTGATATTCAGCTGTATCTCAAGATACCAGGTGAGACTGCTATATGAAAATGGAAAGAGGATACACTACATAGACAGCAAGTAAGCACACGATGCTTGATTCACTGCAGTAATATGTCAAACACATAAAAGGACAGGGAGAGATTATCATTCTCATTCTGCAAATGGGACAATGATTAGCTAAATCTCTATGGGGTGGGACAGCAGCTACTCAAAAGTCATTTGAAAACCCAAGACAAAGCTAAGAATCCAGCCCATATAATCCTTATGCCAGTCAAATGCCTTAACCAACCTTTCCAGTCTGAAGGAAACCACATACTCTTAACAGCCATGAATGAGAGCAAAGATTTGCCCTTTCCTAGAAAACCATGGCCACAGCCTTAGCAAACTTACGTTCAAGTAGTGCCTGTATCAGTACACAACTGGTACATAAATAAAGATGTTATAAGCAAGGTTCAACACTTCCCACAGCATGCCTCCTCCTTCCCTTTTCCTTGTCATAAGTGCAAAGCTGTACGGCTGCAGAGCGGAAAGACAAATCTAACCCCCGCCTCTAGAACCCTCCTCTGGGAAACCAAAATAATCCTAACACTGCCCAAAGGGAAAAAAATAGTTCCTTCCTATTAGAAACTTGTGGAAGATCACCAGTATCCAGCCATTTTCCATACAGAAAGCCTCAGTGTTGTGCTCATCGCTGGAAGAGCTCTCCTCTGTACTCACCCTTGTCTCCTGAACCAAACCCCTGTGGAAGGGCATTTCCCCCCACTTTGGTATTTAAGGCACTTTACAAATAGTCCATAGGCTGCCCATAAAAACAGAATGCCTCAGTCTCTGCCAGTTACCCCAAAATCAGTCCAGAAACAACATAAATGTAAAATCAAAGAATGTTTTCAGTAGAGCTCCCTTGTTCAGAAAGAGTTGTGGAGAAAATAAAATGGTACTAATTTCAACTACACTTTTGAGCAAATCCATCAGATATGCTCTGTTCATCCAAATAAGAAAATCTTGGGACCCAGACCCCCAGATGGAAGCCCTGCACCTCTCATGCTAAATGTCCACACCAGGGATTGTTTCAGAGAACATTTCCCCATCTGATATACCTTAGGCAAAGGCATCTCCCATCTAAATGCTGAACACACACAACAGCTGTCTAGCACTCAGCTAACTATGAACAAATACTTGACATCTTACATGACTGCACATTCCTCTCTGCTTGGCACGACGAAGTGCACACATTTTTTACATGGGAACAGAAATCCATGTTTTCAGAAGAATTAAGAGCCACACAGCGTACACATAGATCAGGAGAGCATGTGTCATCACCATCGCTTGCTTGATGTTAAAGAAAACACCCAGAAAACTAACATGGAATTAGAGAGCTTGGAGTGCAAGAGTGAAGCCCTAAATTGGGTTTGTAAGAATACTAGAACTATTTGAGTGGCAGTATGGAGATAACCGATTATAAGTACATATCCTGAGAACAGAACAAACCCAAATTCCTTCAACAAAGCCACTCTTGATTTCACAACTGATCTAAGTAGCATTTATAGCATCAAGTGTGTGGCTTTTCCCGACTGGCCAGACAGCAGGATGAAAGTGGCAGGTTTACATTTAATGGAAAAATAAAAGCAAAAGGCATCAGACAAGTGACCTCTGGATGCACTGGACAATGCCTCTAGTAAGATGGCACTGCTGAACTCATTCCAAGGAGGTCTCTGCTTTGTGGGCAATACACTGAAATTGCTTCTTACAGCATGGTTTTGAGTGAGGGACAGCACACAGCTGCCGCAGGGGCAGAGAGCAGCAGCTAGGACCTGCAGTGTCCCCTTGCTCTCCTGATATTGTGAGGGAGAAGTACGCTGTTTCGCTCTGTCACAGAACAACTTTCCTCTCCTCTTCATCTGACAACTTGCCAATGTCTTGGGCAAGAAGCTGGCATGTAAAACCATGCCGACCTTCCCATCACCTGTGGCACAAACCATTAGACTATTGGCCTTTGCTTTTGTCATCCTGTCAGGACAGCAAGCCAAAGCCAGGCATCACCTTAAGTCCTTTTGCTCCCTAACATAGTTAATACGGATGACGAATACTCCCTAGATGCCTGGCTCAGTCGCTCTACATGAGAAGACTGCTATTTAAACCACAGTAATGTTTTCCACAGTTCCTTGGAGACTTGAGATTATAAATTGAACTCTGACCTTTGAAACATTTTACCCACAGCTACATGAAATCCTAAGAGAACAAGCATACAGGCCCTTGCAAAGTAAACAGAGATGTTGTATTCTCACTGTCACGTAGCTTGCACATCTGCAGCACTCTCTAGCTTGGTCCACATATGCACATGTAAGGCATAAGCAGGCAAAGCTCTAGGTGCACACATGTCTGCTCAAGAAAGGGAATCCTTCAGGGCACAGCACTAGACCTTGCTGGCAAACGGAGGGTATCTGTACTTGGAAAATACCAAATGCTTCCTCCCAGTGCAGTCTGAAAGCCCTTGAGAACTATAGTAAGGAGCTAATCCTATCTTTGTTCTATTGAGGGGGAACAAAGGAAGTGAGATATTCAGAAATACATAGAAGGTCAAGGAAGAAGCGTGTGACAGAGGAAGGAGCTGCATTTGCCTTTATAACTCCAGGACAAGATTCCTCACCATAGGTTGGTTCTCCCATTGACTTCACTGGGTGGGAATGAAGCCAGCACCAAGTGCTCTGGAAATCCCATCATGAATGCTTCCTTCATTTCCATGTTTTAATAGCGTTAGCATCTCTCTGATGACGATGTACTTGCTACAGCCAGAAAAAAAACCAAACCCAAACCCACGGGCACTCTTTGAAGTAGAAATGAAATACATCATTAATTCAAAAATTGTTGAGATTGCAAATCAGGAACAGAACAGGACAGGTCTAGAGGCAAGAGAACTAATAATTCACGAGCAAAATGCTATGTTTATGCAACAGTAAGGATGAGATTTTAATTGCTTATTATTCTAATTGATTTCATTCAGTTGTTATGGCAACTTTTGCTTTTTAGTGTATGCACTACACCAGATACAGGATTAAGCCATGAAGTAAGGCGAGGTGACACACTACAGCTGTGACATCTACTATGAGTAATACTGATTATCTGCTCGTATATGAGATCAGACTTAGAGCTAGCACCTTCTAGACTAATCTTTTATTATTATATGTAGTTTCTCTCGCTGACTTCCATACTTACCTGCACCACTGCTGTTGGTTTATATTACTTGGTACTCTGAGGAAAACCAATGGCCATTTTGTGAAAAAGCTGTTTAGTAACAGCAGTTTTGTCAGCACATATGTTTGGTATTATCTCATCTATATTCTAACTCTTTTCCAGAACAGCTTTTACACAACAGGAATTCAGAGCAAGAAGTCAAATCTGTCAGTGGAAAACCCAAAGTCCAAACCATGCCTTCTGCTGTTTAGAAGTGGGTATCCAGTTCAGTTAAATAAGAACACTCAGCAAAGGCTTTGCTCAGCTGCACTTACACATCCACTCGTGTTCTTCTCTCCTGTCCAGTCTCTCTTCAGTGATGGTGGATGGCTCATGTGTCAACATATCCATTAACTTGTGCACAGCAGAACAGATCTTGCTCTCTAAGCATGCATGCTAGCAAAGCACATTCTGCTGGTCCTTGGAGTACACCCTTAAAATCTCTTGTGAGTAATCTGTCTCACATGCATCAAGTTTTTAGGGAGCTGAAAAGAGCAGCTGAGAATTAAATGTTTGGAAATGCAAAGACTGATGTTTTCCCTCATTAAAGGAGCTATGCAATGTCCATTAAACTGGAAACTGCAGAAGCTTTTTTCTGACTGGAGTCTTGCCCCATTATCTACCAGTTCACCACTCATTTGGCTTCAAAGCCCTGACAGCTACCTGGTATCATGAGAACATTATGAAACCAAGCGGCCAAGGCAAGTTTCCTATTTAAAAGTCCATTATCATTAATTATGGAATAACAATTTACCCGGAACTGAAGTGGTTCCAGTACTGATGCCCTGTGGCCCAGTCCAGCCACAGGAGAGCAGGTGAGCAGAACGATAACATCTCCAGATCCCCTCAGAAAAGCTCATCTACACCCACGTGAACTTTCAGCTCTACATCTAAATCTCTCACACGCTCTTTCACAAAGGCACAGGGAATAATGTCCCACAGCTCATCCAAAACCATACAGCTGTCCCAGAGGATGTCTTCCCCACTGAAACACTCCTTTCCATCCCCCTCAGTCCCCACCCAAACCAGTCTTACTAACGAGGCAGTTATGAAAATGAGCATGTACTTAAGCTTGTGAGACTGCAGAAGTTCAAAGTTTCACCTTGTGGTACAAGAAAGCCCAAAAGAGCATTTAGAAGCCATGCACACCTCTGCTTTTAAAAGTCAAGCCAACCACCAAAAGCCCTATTCTTTGAACAAAGGCAGGTGAACCTCCTTTGAGGGATGCACAGCTATCAGGGCTGGCAAAATCAAAGCTGAGCCTAAATTATCAAACCACAGAAGTAAACCTGACAACGCTTCTGCAAGCAGGTTTCTTTTCATGCTGGGACAAACTTGAAAGGGGCTGAATGGTACACCTCAAGCTTTATTAAACAGACTAATTACATAAGCTGTTAGTAAACCTAGGGACATTGTCCATGGCTTCCCTACCCTTGTTAACAGCCCACCTACACAGCACACACATTATCTGCCAGCTCCCCAGCAAGGCAGTTGCTATGCTGAAGTGCCTCAAGTAGGCACCTTTCAAGTAGAAGCTGAACATTGAACATGAAAGTTACTGCAGCAACAGAGTGATCACAATGGACAGCAAGGAAGCCATTGCCCTGAAAGTACTGCAGCACCTTTCAAAGGCAAACAGGTCCACTCTATAATTGACTTTCTGGGGTACATGAGTTATTCGAGAAGCAAATTTCATAGAGAACTCTTGGTGGTATCAAGTGCTCATCCCACAATAGTTGTGAGAAGCCTTGTAGTGTGTGCCTGTGTTAAAAAAAAAGTAGCTATAAAAGCCATAAAGAAAAAAAAAGATTACAACTAAAATATTGTTTCAACAGTCCCAGTGGCCCTATTCTTTCCCAACATGCTCCCCTCCAATGAATGGCAGTGCTCACTGTTGGCCTCACTGCACCCTATTCATCCCCAGCTTTCTAGGAGTAGGAGCATCTTTCCAGCAAGAAAAATCTGTAGCCCCTAACTTCTTAGGTTTTGCAACACAGGCACTGTTTGGAAATACTCTGATAAGATGGACAGGAGGAGACTAAAAGGAAATGAGTAGAAGTTTGCCTTTGATGACATACCACATGGTATGGGTTGCCAAGATGTAGACATATCCCAAGCCCGGATTGCACTCATTCATTCATTCAGATTAGTAACCACAAATCCAGGGCTGGAGTACCTCTCCTATGAAGATAGGCTGAGACCACTGAGCTTGTTCAGCCCAGAGAAGACTCCAGGAAGACCTTATAGCAGCTTCCAGTGCCTAAAGGCACTGAAAATCAAGAAACCTGCAGAGGGACTTTTGAAAAGCACCTGTAGGGATAGAGCAAGGGGGAATGGCTTTAAACTTAAGCAGGGGAGGTT
>JBCJKH010058541.1:0-17149 GCA_039877255.1 Loriculus beryllinus
GGGGTCTGGAACTGGATGATCTTAAGGTCCTTCCCAGCTCTAGCTATTCTATGATTCTTTGATTTATTCTGGCCATATTTCCAGCCATTCGACCAAGGAATGTATCTTATACCTCCCCTTAGCAGGCAGACAACTACCAAGGGAAACCACGGGCCACTCTTCCATCCTTGAGGACAAAGCCAAATCCACCTATCTTTCTTGAGAGGCACAGATGGAAACTGTTAGGCTTGCATGATAAGAGCAAGTGTCCACCTGAATGCACTTCCCAGAGCACCTGGGAATTCACTATGGGAGGGATTCAAATCCATTCTTTTCACCCCACAAAAGAGAATCTTATCTTAAGAGTATCTTAAATATTTTAAGAGATCTTAAGAGTATCCCAGAGCACATACACCTCTGAACAGCTTTCAGGTGGTCATGCTTCAGCCAAAATATAACTTCCAGTGACATTTCACCAGTGTCCCAGGGCTCCCGGATGCAGTACTCCACATGGTGACAATTGCACCACTGTGGCTGGAATAGTGGTTGGTTAGTTGAAAACACCCAAACTGATTTGCTTAAGTATTACTAAACTACCACATCCACTCAGAGTAAGCAAACACCTTCAGACCAGGGATGTAGCAGATGCACACCTACTGCAACATAATAGTGAGCTACAGTTTAATGAACCAAAACTATTACTGCATTTTTGGTGAACTATGCTTCACTGACAGCCCTTGAAACAACCACAGAAATAGACTAATAGACAAAGAGAAAAGGGAGGAAATTACATGAAGGGGCAATCTGCACCACTCCTAATGAGCAGACAAAGAAAGGCAAACAATACTGAGAATTATTTTGGGGTTATCTAAGGACACTAGAAACAGATCGGATTATTAAAACTTCATTATGATGGAGACCTCAGTAATGATTGTGAACAGAAGGATTTCTGGGCCAGTCTAAGATGATTAATTGTTTATGAAGCCTACAGAAACTCGAGAGAGTCCATGCAGCACAAAAGGAAATTCAGATTCCCCACAGCACCATGAGCATATGCTTTACATCCTGGCAGTACATCAGCTAAGCAAGCTTGCTCTATTTGTGTAGCCCCTGGGGTGCTGGGAAAGATGGCAGGCAAGGGGTTAAGTAGTGGCACTGCGGTTTCTGGAAGGGAAAGGCACGCCTCATTAGCTGGCTGGAATTCATCAAGGGTATGAACACCAGGGTGGGCATGGGAAAGGCAGCAAACACCATATTACCGAGATTTTCAAGGTACATTGAACACAGGTCCGCAGAAGAGGTCAATGCTGATGGACCGGATGATAGCAGGAGGTGAAAATAGCCTAGAAAAGCCAAGGGCAATGGGACCAAGTAGGAGACCATAGCAGGTATCTAATGGGAACTACCTACTTCTCCACAGTGTCCCCATACACAAGAGTGACTCCTGTAACCAGCCGCATCTGTCCTACCTTACAGGAGGGTAACAAATGTGTGGTTGACTCTTCAAAACTCCCACGAGTATGGCCCTTAATTTTCCAACCCATCACATTCATTTACCAAAGATGGTACAAGTCATCAAACTGTAATTTAACGACTGTGGATACTAACCCAAGTATCTTGTAATTTGTAGAGGCATGAAAGTGTCTAGGTATGTAGCACAGGCACTTCACTTCCCAAGGCTCACCTGCCACAAGCGTGCAACCCAGCAGATGGTACATGGCAACTGCAATGCTATCTCCTTAAATACAGTACCTTGTGCTTCCCCTTATTGCCAACTGGTCAAGCAGCTTAGAGTCCAGAATTGCTCTGTTATCCTCTGTTGTAAAATTATAAAAGGAAACCAAGGCATAAAGAATAGATTCACATGGGAAATAACCTCAGCATCTTTTTATCCAAAAGGTTACTGATTAGGAAATTCATTCATGAAACAGAAAAGTTGATTTCTACCATTAATCTCTTTGGGGAATTTGAACAGTTTTTTTCTGGAAAACAGTACTTCACTTCAGTATAAAAAAATAAATAAGCATGGAAGTAAGAGAGCAGATCTATGCGTAACCTCTTACAAGAGAGATTCACATTAGGCTCGCAGAAAAGCATTTACTCTCTGCTCCCTGGCTCCATGAGTGATTAAGTATGTCATATGACACAGTGAGTACAACATTAAAGAATAAAACCAGGCAAATCTCTCTGTATGCTTAAGATTCTCTTTTGTGGGGTGAAAATTATGGATTTGAATCCCTCCCATAGTGAATCCAGCTCTTCTATACTCCAGGTGAGTGGGTTTGCTCTTTTTTATTTTTTTTAATAGAGTTAACAACACCTGCCCCACGAATCTCAATTGTTTTTCCCCAGAAAAACTATTGAGCACTTCTGAGACAAATCCAGACCTAGCTGCAGAATGACTGAAAGTCTTTTACTTACAGTAGCTCAAAGGATTGTATTTTTTCTTTAGTCAAAGCCTTTTTAGAAATGCATCGCCCTGAGACAAAAGGCGCTAGAAGGAACATAAATGTATTGCATGTGCTGTGAAGACAGTGAGTCTGCTTTTGCTGCATCTTGTTACCTAGGGCAAGGCTGAGCTGGGCTTGTCTGCTTGACTCTGAAAAGCAGTGTGCACAACCTGCTCCTTTATATCGCAAGTTTCAGCTGGAAGATTTACAGCAGCATTAGCAATGCTAAGGGAGGATTGTTTATCCATTTGTAACTCAGGTTCAGCTGTGATTTACTCTTCAAGCAGGTATTTTAATCCTTTGGTTGTATATCAGGTATTCTCAGACTTGCCACAGTTACTCTTTCCTCTAGTCAAAAGAGTTCATTTGGGAAAATCACATACATAAATCTGTTTGTAGCATGTTTAAAATCAGTTTTGCAAGCTATCTCCCAAGACACAGCACTCTAAATCTGAAAACTTGCTGTCCCTTAATCACCAGGGTTGAGGGACTGTATCTTGTTATAGCAAAAACACACGGCCAACAAAACTGACCCTGCTGACCTCATCCTGTCATTTTGCTCCTTGACACCCACAGAGAGTGCATTTGACATTCCAGCTAAAGCACAGCACCTGCCAATGCATCCAGCTTTTGGGATCTGCCTCCCGCTATGTATCTAAATATCAGCTGCAAAATTACATCCCAGGTCAATTCTGAGAATTGCCATTTGCACCTTCGTGGGACCAAGACCAGTAGTGCAGTACTAGCATTTCTTTCCCAGGTGAAGCCACCTCTTACCAACCTCTCACTTTAACATTACCAGTAACACCAGTTGCAGTTACTTGACTTTGCTCTCACTCTGCCAGAGCTGGAAGAAGTAGTTGTGAACACTTCAAATGTAGCTTTCCTCAGCCAGAGAAAGAGCCCCACAATGACCCCAAAGAGTGCCAAGAAGGCCTTTGGTGTCAGAGATCTGTCCCACCATGTAGTTGTTTGGCACAGCACATGAGCCCTCGCAACCCCACTCTAACACCTTCAGTCATCTCGTGAGCAGGTCCACCCATCTTCACCTCTCCTTCAAGCTAAGAGAAGCTCTGGGTATTCAGAGCTCTTGGTCATTGTTTGCTTTGCTAGGATTCATTTAGTGACCTCTTAAGATCTAAATTTGCCTATGTAACAGAGGAGCACATCCCAAATCCTTGGAGGCTACAGCATCATACAGACTTGGAAAACACCAAGTTTTATGACTGATGTGAACTGGTGCTGGAAGTGAGTTGATGGTGATATCCCATTGAATACTCCATGAGAAAACTGACGGAGCACTAAAATATATTTTACCTTTTTTCCACGTGGTTTTTTTTTTGGTTCATTTAACATTTGCTTCTGGCTCAGGTATGATTTGGGGAAAGACTCAAAGCATGAAATCACTGGGACTCTTTTCCTTGGTGCTGGTAGGCTTTGGAATGGCCCCTTGAGAGCCAACACAGTTGCTCCTGCCTGTGAATATGGCAGAAGCAGACTGATGGGCTGCAGACAAAGAAAAAAGTGCCTCCAGTTTCCTGCATGCAGAAGACATCAGCCCTGTTTGCTTTGAGAGGTGTGCTGCTCTTCCAAGGCATCTCCCTTAAGCAACACCTATGCCAAAAGTGAAAATGCTAATTCAAATGTATTGAAGCAAACCAGAGTTTATTTAGCATTTATTACCCATTCTGTTGTCAAATGTGGCTTTTTCTGTCTCCATTTTCCTCTGGTAAACATAAAACTTTTTTATTATTATTTTTTTAATAAAATATATAAAACATTGTGCATTGCTATCCATAGGAAACTGTAGTTTAACAAGAAAAAAGAATAAGGCACATTCCTGTGCAGCATCTTCAAATATATATATATATATATATTTAAAACAAAAAGAAAACCCTTTTCAACCTCTTTGAGGTTGTTAACTTCTCACCAGTCACTGACACATCTCCTGTATTACCATAATTTCACTATTGGAGGTGGGTTGGGTTGTGTTTGACAGGGGCCAGCAGGGAGAACAGATTCAAAAAAATACTAGGATTTTATCCCTGAGGTGTCAGTAAAAAAACCTAAATGTTCCCCTTGAAAAGGAAGATGAAAAGACAGCCATAAATAACTGAATACACTATGGCAAACATCCAAGCACCGAGATGATTTCATGATGGAAGAATCCCCCTCCCCCCAGTTCCCTAGTTCTTAACAAGTCATCTTTGCCGTTGGGTTTTAATTAGGTTAATCTCATGGCTTCTGAAGTCACAAGACAATTGGTCAGGATGAACCTCCCATTTGCTTCCCAAATCACCTTTCCAGATTTGTCATTTTGTTCACAATTCTCCCACAGTCCTCAGGAAAGGGAAACAAAAAAAATCCTAAATGAACACCAAATCCTGGATGATTTCTCTGCCCAGCCAAGAAAGGAGTACTCGTACCGCAGCATGTCAAACTCCACGTCCCACATAGGAGGACTGTAATTGTCACCTTCCCGCCTGCTATGAACATATGAAGTTGGCAACCACCTCTGTTGAAACCAGAAAGTGTCTGTGAAGAGGGATGATCGCAATATGTCAGGGAGAAGGAGATGGGGAAAGCTTTATTGCTGTCTATCCACACTGCTCAAGTAGCATGCCCAAAAGGAAAAGAGTAGACACCCATGTAATATTCCTTCCCTCCCTCTCCTTTATCTTGTGTGGAGGAGCCCCAGGGTGCTGAGCAGGACGATTGGACTCCCCATTGCTTAGTAATAACGGTTGAGGCTCCTGGTGCCGGGGATGTCCGGCTGGCCGTTCATCCAGATCTCCCGGATGATGCGCTCCCGCTCCTCCAGCCTCTGGGCTCTCTCCAGCTCCTCTGCTGAAGTGAAGACGTTCATGTTCAAAGTCCTCTCGAACCTGCGGTGCCTGCGGGCAGACAGGTCTGAAGTGGTGTCCGAATCGTCATCGCTGTCGCTGCTGTCGCTGTCGCTCTCCCGCTCCCGAGGAGGCTTCTTCGTGGAGGAGCGTTTGCAGTCAGTTCGGCAGGACACCCTTAGCACCAGGGCCAGCAGGGTCAGGACAAGTCCAATGCACACTCCAGAGACAAAATACAGGGCAGCCCGCTCAGGGTTTTCTGAAAGGAGAAAGGAGATTATTGTCGAGAGCATCGCTTAAAAGAACAAAATATACACAGGTCCTCTGTGCACATACCAGCCATGGTTTCTAGAGGGGCAGAGTTTCTAATGGCTGCTTTTACTTCCATGCCCTCCTTTGACTCTTTCCCCCAGGGAAATCAGGAAGGGGAATTTAAACGGTGGATGTGCTGCCAAGGCATTTGCCCACATGCAGAATGTGGGTTCACTGCAGTCATGTCTTGGAGTTGTCTGGAAAGGGAAGGGAAGGAGCAGCCGCAGAATTGAATGCTAATTCCAGTGGCTGAGCGAGTGGGGTTGACACCAGGGTGCTGCACACCCAGCAGCAGCTAAGTGCATCTTGCTGTCACATCCATTATCATATTGCAGGAATAAAGATGACTACAAAGCTTTATATGCTCTGTGCCATGGCCCAGTTGAACTGGGAAGCCTTGCAGCATGAAAAAATGCACATTATTTATTCATAGGTTTCATTTGCTTATCTAGGGCAAGTGTGCTGGCTTTCTGCCCAGACCACCAAAATGTTTATCTGTGCTACACAAGCATAGCTGGATTCAGTGCACCAACAGGGTGAATCCTGCATAGCCACCTTTCAGAGCTCATAAAACAAGACTCCAAAGGATCCACAACGCCTTTTATAGTATGCTATCTTATTTATTTACTATCTTCTTCTTGTTGTTATTTTTGTTTATAGGATTACTTAGAAGTGTAATTATGATAAACATCATCACTGCAATTGCCCTGGGCTGAATCATCTTGGCTTGTAGGTATGCTGAACGGGTGAAGGTGAACCAAGAAAAAGTGTCAAGGCCAGCTCTGCTCCACTGTGTCTGCTGGGAGTCCTGGGTTCAAGGATGGAGTCAGTTCCGTGGATGAGTCCTATTCTGTTGAACTCAGTGGCGGATCTGTAACAGTTCCCACCAGCTAACATTTGGCCTCAAAAGATCTTTGTAACTAAAAGGCTATGCTCTACCTTTTCTTCCCCTACTGTGCTTTTAGAAACTGCCTTCTCCAGCTGATTTCCTCACAGTAAAGGTTGCAGATGAGGAACTGGAAACCATTTGGAGATATGAAAAACTCAGCAGAACAAGACTCTGCTCTAATTTCAAAGGTGGCTCTGAGTTTGAAGTTAGTTATGTTCTGAGTGATGGGTTGGACCAGGTGACCTGTGGAGGCTCTTTCCAGCTCAGAGTATTCTTTGATTCTGTGGTCAGAGCCCAAACACTGGCTTGTGCACTGTTCAAGGCAATGCCTACTTCAATGCCTGGAGATGCTCATGGAACAGTTACAGAGATTTGTGCTCTTCACTTCCCTCCCAATGAATCTCTAAGGTGATTTATAAGCCAAAGTGAAGGAAGATGTTAGTCTAAAAAATGGGTAATAAAACATGAGACTGTTGCTAGAGTGGTTGGTGTGGATGACATGGATCAAAACTCAGCTGAAGAGAGATTACAAAAAAAGAGCAGAAAACTGCAGCAGATGCATTCAACAAGTCAAAAAAAAAAAAAAAAAAGAAAGAGGAGAGGAGAGGAGAGGAATGCAGCCGTAGTTGAAAGGTCAAGGGAGACTAAAGCCAAAGGCTTTAAGCTAAGATATTTTGACAAAAGTCAAACAGCAAAAATACAAGATACCAGAGCAGGCATGAAGGATATGCCAATGGCTCTTGTAGCAGCCTGGATGAGTGGAAAACTGGCTTCAGTGAAGTTAATGGCAACTCTGAACTCAAGGGGCAGAACTCAGATTAGAACTGCAACCCTGCCTGTGCAGTAGCAAAGCTGCTGCCCATCTGCGACCTGTAGAGAAATGGCCTTAATTTCAGAGACTTGAAAACCTGGGGAAACACAGGATAGTCCAATAGTGTTTCTACCTCCATGTGCAATATAACTCAAGACAGCAACTGCAAGACTCTTTGCAAATAGGTTTAAGGAGGGTTCTGAGGACACCCAAAGCATGGGAGAGTGAGAAGAACAAATGAGCAGGACTGATCTGTTTGCACTGAAAGACACTCGGTCCAGTCTGCCTCTGCTCTGCCTGGCTGACAGGATGCCAGGCAGTGTCCTGAGCACCACATTCCTGCATACACATGGGCTTGATTTGTTTGCATTAGTTCCACTGCTCACTTTTAAAGCAATTCATATTAAAAAAAAAAAAAATAGATTGGAGTTGAGACACAGACACATGTGGTTTCCCTTCCTCTGTTTTTGTCTATGTCCTGCCTTTCCTTTCTCCAGCACACTCTTTTTTCCATGCTACTGTATCCAGTTCATGAGCAAGACACATCTCAATTGGTACTTAAGCAACCATTTTTCATTCCCTACTTGTGCTTGTATGTATAGTCCTTCATGCAGTGCAACGGCTGTAACTGAATCTTTGGGCTGCAGTGGCATTTATGAGCTCCTACAGCTACTCTGTCAACATCTGAGACACTGTCAGGACTTCCTCACTGAGCTGTAACCCTACATTGAACTGCAGTCTTGGCATTTATCACACACACAATCAAACTTGCACAGCAACATCTCTTTTACTTGCAGCAGAAAAAGCAACTTAAGCTAAAAACCATGGGCTCTGCTTTTTCTCAGTTGAAGTAGCCAAGTCAGCAATAGCCTAGATTTGGGGGTTTGACAGTTGATGAGTGATTTTGAGAGCCTGGCCCATTCACTGCATGTTCTACTTGCGAAGACCAAAAAGGGACATTTTCTTCAGCAAAAACTTGAGGATGGCTCAAATTCATCATACCAACATTAAAGCCACTAAAGTATGGACAGCAGCAGCAGGAGTTAACATGATTTTAATATATATTCATGGGTGTGTGTACACCCATTAAGACATGGATTTTGGCCAGTGCAACTTTTTCTTCCACTGCTGTGGATGACAGCTCAGAGCTGTTGAATTTTTCTCCTAAATTTCTAGCAGGACTCAGTTGCTGTCAACCTCTTTTGCTGGGGTTACGTTTCCTCTTCCTGGTATTTCTCTTTCTGGATTGAGAGCATTGATGAAAATGTCACTTATTCAAGCCTGAATTTAATCCACGCAGACAAAAGATATATGCTCTTTATAACTCTCTATACAAAAGCCACCATTGTCTAGGTGCTTAAACTGGCCAAAAATTAGAAACACATTTTATTTTGTTTTTCCAACCAAACCAGCAGCAATTACAGAGCCTGTTTCCTGAGGGCTAACAATCTGCTGGGAGCATCAGCCCAGACTGCCATTAATTCCCCAGGAAATGCCCCAGGCCAAGGTTGTTATTGCTATTATAATAAATTGTTTCAATAAATAAAAAACAATCTAGGCATTAATGCTGCTGGCTTCCTGTGATAGCTTCATGCATTCAGAAACTTCAGTGGGGAGGAAAATTTCAGAGGGCCCCTGTAAAAAGTTCAGCATTAAGCATGGCCAGACAAACAGTAGGAGCAATATCTTCCAGGGGATTTACAGTTAGCCCCACAGGCTGCCGAAATCCCCTGGTAGAACAGAGGAAGCCCTCCAGGAGCCCTTTATTAATAAGGCTCAGGCCAAGCAGTCTAAAAGTTGGAATGATCTCCCCCGGGTTGCTTTTTTGGAAGCCCCTCGTTAATAACTTGGCACAAAGCTTTGCTTGTGGAAGAAGAATAAAACAGGGATTTTGTCGAGGCTTCATTCCAACTACTTCAGCCTGAATACAACAACAAAACTTGAGTAAGTCCCTTGTCCAAAAGGAGGCACTGGAAGTGCTCTGATACAATTTGAATGTTTAATATTTTTATAACCATGAGGGACAGTTCTGGTTTTGCTGGTAGACTGTGACTGCTAAGACAGTTCCAGCTGTCACTGAAACTGGTGAAGTTGTTCCAAACACTCAGGTTTTGAAACAGCTCAATAACAAATAACAGGTCTGAGGTTTGTAGTCAGAGACTGTGTCTAATGAAAAACCTAATTCTATAAAGAAAATCAGCTTTCAAATTAGGGGCATCTCTGAGTCTTTTGCAAGACTGAACTAAACACGATACTTATTTGTTTGATTAACTGATAAGTTCACTCCTCCTTGACGTTGTTTACTCTCCGTATGTCTGAAGAAACACTGTTTTCAAGGTTCTGGAAGCTGGGATAAGACTAACACCTAACTGGCTTTGACTCTTAACCATGATGATATCTGCAAACAAATTTGACAATAAAAACCCAGACTCCTGCAAAGAGGCTTTGCTCCCTGCTGTGCTGTGATTTTTCAGTCCTTAGTTGTCAGTAGGAATGTTCCCATTATACGGGAACATCAATCAAAAAGTTGGTGGACATTAGCAATCTTTCGCTAACATTTGCACTTCTCCTCTCTGTGCACTGCAAGACTGTACACGTCCAAGTGACCAAGCCTGCAGTGATCCTGTGCCTGGTTACAATTTTCTCTTGTAAAGTCCTATCTTGAACTAACTCATCAGCAGAGGGAAGCCCTCGAACTTCTTGCACTAATGTTTCTCTTTGGCACCAAGGCTGTAGTCAGGAGCAAAGGGAAGATGTGCAAACCAGAACCAGCCTTCCCTGGCAACCCAGTTCCTGGCCTCTCCTGAACCACTGTAATGGAGATCAACAGCTGCTGTGGCTTAAGCCACTTTCATGACCCAAACTCCAGTGAGCACAAAACTTTGCAATAGCTCTGCTGCTCAAAAGCTGCAATATAAAGAGGGATGGATTTGCTGTGCTCTAGCTTTATTCAAATGACATGTGTCCTGTGACACAGCTTGCCTTTGAACTCATAATCTAAAACCTCTCCATATTCACATTTAACAAAATAAATTATGCCAAATCCATCCTTTCCACTAAATTCAGAAGGCTAAATTACATGCAACACATGAAGATGATTTAGGGCATCTGCCATCTCAATCCATGGGGCAGCCATCAATTATTTTTGTAATAAATAACAAACTGAACATATAGATTGAGACTAAACCCTATCCAACACCCATGGTCAAGTACACTGAAAAACATGAGCAACAAGCTCCTGAACTCTTTACTGGAAATCAAAGTTGTGAGGTCTGAGTTTTACATATTTGACATTCAGAGGATGTAAACATATCACAATGAGACCACAACATGAGAGGGCAAGCAAACCCCACAGCACCAAGACAGTTAAAGCCATTCTTCTTTATTATTTGTGCTACAGTAAAATCTTGAGGTTCCTGCCAAGACTGACACCTTGTGAAGGGGATGAATCAAAGCCTTGTGCCCTACAAAATGAACGTAGGGTCTAAGAGTTCTGCTGTGGCCAATGGAAGCAAACTCCCACTGTCCCTGACCATAAATCCTACAACTTTCTGCTGCTCATTACTGTTCAGATGGGGAAAATAAGATTAACAGCATTTTATTTTATAGTAAGGTTGTGAATGCAGGTATTTTTATGTCAAAAATGACAACTGTAGGTAAAAGGAAGGGAGAAGTGTGATAAACAGAAGATTCCTTTTAAGTTTGCTTTTTCTATCTTTTCTCAGAGAAGCCCATGCAAGAAAACCACAAAATCCTACTCAGCTAACTCTTGTGGAGAGCACTATTAATTCGACTTTAACTGCCTGCTTTTTAAAGGTGTCACAAAAAGATGGATTCTGATGCCACCACGGGACATGTAGAAGGGCAGAACTCTGGATTCACCATTCATGGTCCTTTTAGAAGGACCCTCCACTAAATGTGTAGAAACACTCTTACTAATCTATTCAGTGATTCCAAACTGCAAAATCCAAATATTTGCCTGTAAATCCAAATTCGGTGGTATCTCAGCAAGAACAAGAGCATAGCACCAAGAATGCATTAGTATTTAATGAATTACCAAGACTGAATGGCACACAGACATGAAAAACTAGCTCATAAATATCTGAGTTTAAGCTATACAGACCTCAATACTCCAGAATAGCATAAGTGCATTACAGTGGTACACAGAATTATTAACGGCATGTAGTAACAGAGCAACATATTAATATTACTAGCAAGTAACATTCATTAATAAGTACTGCAAGGTAAGAAGGATACAAACCTTTCATTAAACAAACAGAGAACACCCAGAAGAAAAAATTACCACAAACTGTGTTTTCTGCCTTGGGAGGCTAGTTACACAGAAACCAAGACCCTCCTGGGAAAAGCAGCAGAGATTGGCCTAAAATATGCTGAGTTAGTTCATCCAATGATATTCAGCCAGCGCTCCTCATTTTTTTGGGTTAGGTCCTCTAACTCTGGAGGAAGTCCCTACTGTTGTCAAAGTACCTCATGGAGTTGTGGGATGGGACATATCTGCATTATATCACTTGCTTCTACTGTACTTTTTGGTATCAATGGTATTGACCCCAAGCACTCAGCAGGGCATGAATCTTTATTTCAGCTTTTTAAGTAAATCTTTTTAGAAGACCGCTCCTTTGTTACTTGAAAGATACATGTGAGTGAAAGATAAACTGTGATCCAAAGAAGTCTTACTCTAAACTAGATTTACATATACAATTAAGTAGACTCTCAAGTTACTTCATCTTCACACTTCCACTGAAGATAAGCCAAATTCTCTTAAGCAGGGTACTCTGAGTGCTGCTTATTTTCCAAATTACAGGACAAGAAGCTTGCCTCCCTAATGAGCCAGGCTTTGATCTCCAGGAAAATGAAGCATTAAGAATAATACCACATGTACTATTACATTGTACTTAACTCTAGATGAGAGCAAATCCACTGGAAAGCAGAGCACAATAAACCCTGTTATATACTGTCTGCTAGAGCTGCCCTGGTCAGGTCTTTCAAGGGGAATTCACTGAGACAAATGAAAAATATAAACAGTTCAAAGAGGCAGAATTAGCCCTAGGTGACTGTGAAATGCAGGCTCAATTGAGGGTCTACAAAGAGCTTGAGAGAGCCCAGAGAGATGGCACCCGCAAGACCTACCTGTGATAAAGGCATACGCTGCTAGGATGTTGCTGAGCAGTGCCATTTCTGTGCTGACACCCACAGGCTCCATGCTGCTGTTGAGTGCTGGCAGTTGTGTCTCATCCACAGGAAGCAGGAAGGGGCTGTTGTCTAGAGGGTAGAAGGTGGCTGATCTCCCTTTCTTCTTCTCTGCTTTGAAACAGAAAGGGAATGAGGAACAAGGCACCAGCCCTATCCTGCCCTATTCCCACCAGATCAGCATCTGCATTCAGAAATCTGGAGCCACTCAACAGTAAACCTCCCAAATTTCCCCCTTTTGGGGGGAGACTAAACCTTCTCAGGTAGCTTCAGCTGAACACATACCCGGTCTGCATCCAGGCAGCATCTTCTCTTCCCCGTCTCCTGTTCTTTCATGTCACCACTTAGACACACCCACATATGCTACAGCAAATATATAATCAGGTTTCTCTTCTCTTATGTAAATCAAAGGAGCCTTTATCACCAGTGGGTTCACCTGGGCTTGTAATCAGGACTAGAAAACACAAGTAGAGCCTGCTACCCTCTGCTAGTGTCACACTAGTGACCCATCCACACCTGGCAAACAGACGTGCTTTCTCTCCAGCCTTTGCAGGGAAGGGCAGACCTGAGTTTATGACTTCCTTCAGAAGCCTGCTCGTATTGTGTTTCACCCAGACACCATTTCCTCTTTTGAGAGGTGAATGAACATGGGTTAATGATTTGATTTTATTTGTTGAAGACTGGAGCTAAGGAGGCAGCTAATTTCAGGAGGCTCAAAGAGACCCTTTCAGATCTTATCAACTCACTGCTGAGTGCTCCCTGTACCTTGATCTGCAGGCAGACACCCCCACGAGTCACAAAACACTAATTGTTTTAAACACATGAAAAAGTCCACAGGATCCAGCTCCATCACCCATGTGATTGTTTAACTGTAGCTATTACAGTTTTAGCGGCTCCCTTCCCTGGGTGTCTGGTTCTGGCCAAAAGCAAGCATCACACTGTAAAATCACAGACTAGCACCTGGCTTCCACTTATCTGCAGGGATTAAATTCAAGGAACTGTCAGATTCATTTCTGATGATGCCATCAGCACCATGCAAGCGAAGGCAGCCACAACACAAGATGGTCTGTGTTCACTAGCTCCCTCACTAGCTCACTGTGTTCACTAGCTCTCCTTTCCCTGCAAACCCAGCAGCGTAAAACATCACATTCAACTTCCTACTGTGCATGCTAGGAAGTAGATCAGTCCAGGAAAAAGCAACAGAAACTGAGGAGTGTCAAACAGGTATTACTGGATGGAAAGGGACTGAGTGCATGAATGTGCACACAGTGATGGCAACTTCTAATCTGCCTTGGAGGAGAAGCAGCGGGGATGGTTGCTCAGGTGTCACTGTAAGGGATCAGCCTCAAGGAATTACAGGCACGGTTGTATCTTTGCAACTGAGTAGCTGCATTGCCTTGGGAAAGACACACGTTACAAGCTACCGAGGTGTTAATGACTGACCCTGAAGCAAAGTTTTTAAACAGATCCGAAAGGGAAAAATATCCCAAGAACTTCTTGCCTTAGGAGAACAGAGATAGTTACATGAATGGAAGCACTGGGGCACAGAGGATCAAGAGCACATCCAGCAGGAATCCAATAGCAAAGTTTTGGATAATCTTTTAATTCAGAGGTATGCACCCACATGCCCTCTAATCTTTCCTTTATTGTCCCTATCTGGTAAATCTACGTCTGTACAAACGGTTGGATTTTTCTCTATGACTCCTCCTGCAAAGAAATACAGAGAAATGGGGTAATTTTTTAATTTCTGAAACATGAACCTAAAACCTGGATACTTCACAGCACCTCAAGTAGCACTACGCACCTAAACTGAATCCTGCTATTAGCTGACAGATCCTAGAGAGCCATTCAGCTCTCTCTATATCAGACACTTAAATCTTGATGCATTTGCTCATACACAGACATCTAAGATACATCAGGGTCAGGAGGACATACATACAGAGATGGCAGGTATGAGAAGGGATGTAAGGGAAACTTTCACTCTTCTAGGGCAGCATCTAGAAACCAGGTGAACACCCCAGGTCATCTCAAATGCCACATTTATATGGGAGCAACTGAATACTGCCTGAGTTGTCCACAAACTAAGATTTGGTGCTGAACTGGTTAATCTAAAATCCCTTTACAATTAACGAAAATGAAGGGCATCAAAAGGATATAATCTCATATATATTTCATAACCATATATCTCATTGTACAGAGGACTGCTGGGTTAGGTGGTTCCAGGCTCCTGCTAGGCCTTTGAGAGTTTTCTACAGTTCTGCATTGAAGTCCAGAGCTGCTAGGATATGAACATGGAGCCCCTCACAAGTGGGCTGTCTCACATGCCCACTTCTGCACTGGCAAGCCACCTGTCCCTCACTGTCAATACGTTCTTGGGAGCCCACTAGGTTTGAACCAAGGTTTGAACTAAATTTGCAGTGCAGGCTTCCATGTGCATGCACTAGATCAGCCAGGAGAGGCACACACAGACACCACTTCTGCTAGGTATAGGGCATCCCTTGTAAACCATGCCATGCAATAATGGTGTATTTAGGAAATAGAATAAGGCACAGCTCCTCTCATGAGAGATGTAAAGGAATCTTCCTTTCCTTTTTTTTTTTTTTTTTTCACTTCTGACTTATCCAAAGAACAGAAGTAATCAAACAAGTTTTTAAATGAATAGTTGTCTGCATACACTATGCTCCAGCAAAGAGCACCACAAAACCACATAACTGGTTTTGTCATCTGCAGGATTGTACAAGCACAGACAGGGAAGACAGAAAACGACTGGAGTTATGCAGGATGGAAAAAAAAAACAAACAAACATCATTTCACAAAGGCCATGTCTTGCTATGCTATGCGGTTCCCTGGTCTGCCATTCATTTCAGGATCATATTGAAAGGCATCCCCTTTCCTCCTTGCTACCTTTGAAGACCTTGTTTATGCCAAATCAGCTCACCTATTACTGGTTTTCTCTTCACCACCCTTTCTTAGCCAGTGATCACTTAGTCACTCAAACTGTTTCCCAGCTACTATACACCAAGCTGATCAAAACTATTTCAACCAGCAGTAAATCTGCCCAGCACCACAGTATAAGCATAGGAGAGGTTATTTGTGATACCAAGCTGACTTTAGCAAGTAGTTTTAATAAAAGAAAGAAAATGGGGAGGGAGTTTACAGAAATGTCCAAATATTTCCTTTTGCTACTTCTGAAACATTCTTTCAGCTTTTAATTTCAAAATGACAACTTTGTTTGAAAAGTGGTGTATATTTTAAGAATTAATGAATAAATCATGTGAAAACTAAACAAAAGTGTCATTTGTAGAAGTGAAATGTTTAGACGAGTGATAATGAGTTCAGGGTGGGGTTTTTTTCTTGCTTAAAAGAATCCCCAGGATCACAAAATTCATCTGGGGCTAACTCAAAATTCTTTCTTTGACAATTCTTCAGTAACGCCTCCAAACTGACAAATCTGTTATTGCCAACTCTTAATTCTCTGTGGATTGACTATCCAAGCTGTGGATTAATTTAGCTAGGAGTGCAGACAGGAAGGAGAGGTAGCTCTGCCCACAGCCACCCTAGAGCTGTATCTCTGGGAGCACAGGCTGGGAATTTCAGAAGTAATGTTGTATACTATCCACGGTGTGTTGGAGAACACAATGCAAAACTACTCATTAACTGAATACATGCTCACCTGTACTTTTCCTTTCTTCATACACCACCTCTTCCTCCTACTCACCCATCCCTATAGATAGCTAAGATTTGACTTCATACATCTTTTGACTTTGCATTTTATTAAAATAGCATCATATTTCAAAGGTGAAAACTTCTCTATCCCCTATGAGGCAGATCTACTGTGTCTGCCTTTTTTGTTTTTTTCTTTGCCACTGTATTAGATAGGTCTGCAAAGTATTTCTGTGATGAACTTTAACATGCATGGCCATGACTGCTATTTCAAGAAATCCAACGTGAGCTTTGCAACAGTTCGCTTTAGTTCATCACTGGTCATGCCTTGAAGCTTCTCTTTCTGCCTGTGACATGGATGAGGTTTGGAAACAATATGGAAACCCAGATAAGGGGAGACAGAAGGGAAGAGTTACCACAACACAGTTAAGTTTGGGCCAAAATTGCAATAGTCATAGCTACCTGGGAGGGCTCGCCCTATGTTGGAAGGAGAGACATCAGAAAAGAACACACCATCCCTTATAACATTGGGATCAAACACTCTTGGCCGCAGTGGAAAATGTGGCTTCTGAAATCCTTGGAAATTGGTTGGTCTTGGCTGGGTTTCGTGCAGAAGCTTCTTGGGAACTGAAAGAGAGGAGTGAGAAGAGCACAGCTGTTAGAGTGAATTATTTCAGCTGGTCAGAATGAGAATTACCACATTATGCTATGGGTTCAGCTGATGCTTAATTATACCACATGCAGACTAAACAGACACTCGTTTACTACTACTATGAATGCTCTCCAAATGCCAGCACAGAGACATTCAGTGAGAGAATGCTGGAAACTATAAAGTGATTAAGATACTCTTTATGTACAATTAAGCTTTGAGACTAGACTAAGGATCAGATTTGGACATCTTATTCACACAAGAAACCGAAAAGCCAGGCTTTGGCCTCAGCCCTAAGCTTCAGAGCTCTCTGCTAGACAGCATCTGTGCCTACCACAATAGCAG
>JBCJKH010058542.1:0-20021 GCA_039877255.1 Loriculus beryllinus
TTCTGCCAGCAGGGAGGGAGTTGTGGGACATGCTTGAACACCAAGGTGGAAGCTATTTTCTCTCCCCAGTGGCTTTCAGAAGGGAATTGTAATAAACCTGTTTCCGGGCAATACTGGCTGGCGACCTTGGTAGTGCTGCTGGATCTGTTGTTTCCCTCCTGCTGAGGAGCAGAGTTGACTTGCCCTGGAGCCGTGTGGTCTTGGGTGTGCCATGTAGCAGTACCACTGCCAGAGGCTGAGTCTTGAGGAAAGGAATTAATGTGTGACCGTCTAAGTGAAGGCAAGGGTTTCCCATCTGTCCTTCCCTGAGCAATTTCTGTTTCTCAGGTTTTGTCCTCTTCAGCCTGTCCTTGTAGTAAAGGCAGTTTGGGCCTGCCCCTTCTATGAATGTGAATGAGGGATCTGCTTTTGGCCTGATTGCTGAGCTGGAGGCTGCAGCTCTGTGTTTGGGAGGGCAGAGCTGGCAGCAGCTGTTAGGGTGGAGAAGAGGGGTAGAAGAATAAAGTTGTCAGTGGGGCTTAGATGCAGAATGCCTGCAGTTGACAGTGAGCAGCCCTGTAAAGACAGGGGAAGAGGTGCCTAACTACAGGCAATGATTTTTTTGTGGTCAGTGTAAAAGCCACATGCAGGAGGATAAGCGCAGGGTGCTAGAACTGTCTCTTGGCCTCCCCCAGACTGGTTTAGAGGGCTGGAGCAGAAACCTCATGAACATAAAGGACTTCTCTCTCTTCAGCTCAGTTCTGTGTGAGTATGAGTTGTATTCAGTATTGGTTCTCTCCTCAGATATGCAGCAGCATGAGTGTGCCATGAGCTGGAAGGCACATGATGGGGAAGTCTACTCCGTTGAGTTCAGCTGTGATGAGAACACAGTCTACAGCATAGGCGAGGATGGCAAGGTAGGCTCTGGCTGACCTTCTACTGCTCAGCTGACTGAGATACCTTCTGGAGTCTTCTCCATGTGGTGGGAATAGCAGTAAAATTTGCCTCAGAATCTGGGGGTCTGCAGGCTGCTGACTGTAATCTAAGGTGTGCAGCACCATCCTGCTCCGTGCAGTTTCTGTTGAGAGAGTGGCTGGAAAGTATATTAACAGCTGGAACTGTCTCAGACCTTGTCTGCAAATCCTGCTATTGGTAGCATCCCTTTCCTAGGGAATCCATGTAAAGATGACCTTTCTGTGCCCCTGACATCACCACTGATCTGGGATTCACCAAGGAGCAGATCTTTGACCACTTTGTATAAATTTCCTTGTCAGCAGCTCCCTTATAGTTGCTTATAATAAAAGGCTTCAATTTCTGCAGTTCCACAGTCTTCAGCAGTAGAGATGTGGCTCAGGGAGGGATCCACCTGCCTGAAGGTGGGGCTGGTGAGAGTTAAGTGAATTCTCACCAGGATCCTGTATGCAATGTGGAAGGACACATAGGCAGCAGTGCTAGTGGATGATAGAGCCTATGTTTGCCTGGATAGGAGGCACTCTGCAGCCTTTGCAGCTTGCGTTTTATCAATGGTTACTTAGATACGCATGTCAAAATGCCATATTCTGTTTGTGAGGAATAGCCAATTGGCTTAAAAGAGGAATGGCCCCTCTGCTTTCATCCCAGTCAATATAACTGTGGGCTTTTGTAATCTCTTTTTGTCGTTGTAGTTTATTCAGTGGAATATTCACAGAAGTGGCTTGAAGGTGTCTGAGTACCATCTTCCCACCGAAGCTACGGGTCCTTTTGTACTGTCTGGGTACAGTGGCTACAAGCAAGTCCAGTTCCCACGAGGAAGGCTTTTTGCTTTTGACTCTGAGGGCAACTATATGTTGACATGTTCCTCTACTGGGGGAGTGATTTTTAAAGTAAGTCTGAGAAGTGGTGGGGAATACTGTTACGCATCCGTACAAGCTCTTGTAACAAGGCTGCAACACCAGCAGCTAGAGGTTCTTGAGCAGCACCTACCCATCCCTGCTCTGTGAAAGTTGCTGCTCAGTTTGATGTGGTGTTTAGCAAGTGTTTGAACCCCCTGTACGTATTTGGCTTTCTGTATGTAGGCAGAGTATGGATGCTGCATGTTCCTCAGCTTAGCTACAGCAGTTTTCCTTGGTGCCCAAGTGCCTAGAATGAAGTTTTGGGTTTGTTTTTTTTTTAATGTATTGATACATGCCAGTTCAATGCAAAATGTGTGATTGTTGGCTGATGCTCATCTTTAATCTGCCTTGTGTCCTTACTGCTACTATCTTAGTCCCAGCCTGATTATCTGCTCCCAGTGTACACTGAAATTAAGGGTAAGGCTGAATGGTTCCAAGTACCTAAATTTCTGTGCCACCGCAACAGGTGGTTACTGATTGCAGCCTCCTTGTCTGATTCTTTAGCCATTACAGATGAGTATAAGCCATTGCAAGGCAAATTAGAACTTTTACTTTGTATCTGGGAATTCAGAGCACCCACACTAACATGAGTTATAGCTTAGGCCGTTGTGCTCCTCATCAGTTTGTGCTCTTAGACTGCTTTGCTCAATTCCTGCAGCTCAGCCGATGTCAGAAGCTGAGAACACGTGCTTCTGTCATGAGACTGGAAATCTAATTCTGCATGTGTGCTACATACATCTCAACTTCTCTCTGATTTTTGGCTTAATTATGTATGCTGATAAGGATATGGAGTCTGTAGCACACTTTGGTGTTGTGGGGTTGTTGGTGAACTGCCCCTGCTGAAGAAGCTTGCCTCCTTAAAATCTTGTTTTCTTTCTTTTAGTTAAATGGTGAGGAAAAGGTTCTGGAGAGCTGCCTTTCCCTGGGAGGTCACAGAGCTCCCGTTGTCACAGTGGACTGGAGCACAGCCATGGACTGCGGGACCTGCCTCACTGCCTCTATGGATGGGAAGATTAAATTAACAACCTTACTGGCTCAGAAGTCTTAACCTGGATAGTGCTGAAGGGAAAGAGCAACAGCCTTGACAGAAACAGTGTTATAACTCCACAGGAACAAACTGCATGGAAGAGAGAGGGCAACACAGTCCCTCTTCTCATTGTAGCTTTTGTCTCTTGACAAAACATTAAATATATTTGCCAAACCACTGTGCAATGGAGTGCCGATATGGGACCAAATCAGTGGCAGCACTGAAAAATGGAGTCTCCACTGACCCATCATGGCAGCTGTGATCCCTCCACTGGGGAGTCTCGAGTAGCACATGCGAGAAGGCTTGGTGTCTGCAATGGTTGGTGCCATCTTTGTGCCTGGCAATGCTGGATATACCCTGCAGTTGTTTTGTCTGTTGCTGACACAGTTACGGCTAAGAGGAGGTTGGACTCGGGAAAAAGGTTCATGAAAAAAGCAGGCAGGAGGTCTGTCCAAATAAGGCCGGGCCTGCATGAATGTATGTGTCGGTTTGAAATGTCTGGATCAGTGCAGACATCTCTGCGTTAAAAACACAGCATCATGGAGGCTGGAAGCAGCCTCATTGTGTCTGGCCCTGCCCTGGCCTCCCAAAGCACTGAAGAGTTTCAGTGGCCTTGGCTTGTTTCTGGACTGAGGCTTCCAGCCAGGCCTTTCCAACTTGGAGACTGAAAAAAAGCACAGACCTTATCACAAAACTCCACAAGAGCATAAGTTCCAAAAAAGTGCAAGAGAAACTCATCTAAACCAAAAGCATCTTTGCAAATCATGTATTTCTGTATTCCTGTCTCACTGGGCTGCAAGAAAACAGTCCTGTTGTTTTCACACAATCACAGAAAGCAAAGCCTTGCTCCACTTCCTTATCATTGTCAGGTTACTTCTTTACCATTGTATGTGTTCTTCCAGCTTTGGGATAGCCACAGTTCCAGAAGATGAGGCCAGAAGGCCCTGTAGTACCCTGTAAGCTGTCAGTTCCCTGTCCTTTTGATGGCATTCTTCAGGAACTTGACATAACAGTCAGTCTGGATACACTGTTCTTTCAATTCCTGCAGCTGTCAAACCACAAAAATCCCCAGTATTCGGCTTAGGTTTGATAAAAAGGAGCGGGCTACTTTGACTCTCAAATTGACTCTAAAAATCCATGTTACTTCATCTTTTATACTGGCCCCTCTCCTGCATCTACACTGATTTCCTACAGTGTTTCCTAAACACCCCTGCAATACTCTTCCTTCTCTCTTAACAACTCAAAAAATCTTTGTAGGCATTTTTTGCCTACTCCAATGCAGTTAGAAGCTCCTCCTGCTCCTAAAGTGAACTTTGCAACTCCTTAGCCATGATGATATGATGAGGGAGTGCAAAAATAAGCACCAGCACAACACTCCAGTATGCCTACTCTTTCTCCATCAGCACACACTCCCTTTGCCAGGCCCAAGCAGCAAGTGCGTGTGCTTTTTGAAGCAGCAAAAAGTAGCTATTGGGAAGGCATACACACTCCATCTACTCCTGCTGCAAAGCTCTTTAGTGTACTAAGTGTACTAAGACCACCCTAGCGCAGCCCTCCACTGGTACTTCAAGCAGTGCAAGCAGACAGGCACCAAAGGCAGAATTGCTGTTCTCTCACAGCCCCCTCATCACAGCTAGCCCCACATTGAAGCACCCTGGGTTACACAAAATCCCCAAGAAAGGATCAGTTCCCCAGTCTGGTTTGTTACCAGAAAGGCCTGGGCCCCTGCCAAGAGACAAGAAAAAGGCCCTCTCCATACCTTAGTTTTAGACCTGTCCAGGTCTTTCTGCAACTGCAGGTTCTGTTCCTGCTGGTCCGTGCTGTAGCATTTCTTACTTCTAGGGAAGCTTCTGCCAGCGAGTTCTTCCTGAGAGCATTGGCAAGCTCCTGCTGCAGCTGCCTGACCCATCTCTAACAGCACATCAGTAACATGATCACATGCCAGATGCTTCTCCTCATGGGATTATCTCTTTAGATCACTCTTGAGTGTGGCCCGTGAACCGCTGCCGCCGCTCGGCAGCACCGAGCGCTCGCTCGGCAGCACCGCTCCCCTTCCTACATGCGGTGAGCGCGCTCGGCGCGCCACAGAGGGCTCATGACGCCGGAGCGAGCTGTGCCTCTGCCGGGAGCGCGCTCTACCCCTTGAGGCTCCCGCGCCGGACATGGCGAAGGCGGCTCCGCGGCGGCGGCTCCTGCCAGCCTGGATGGGGACGGCGGGTGACGATGGGCCGGCCGCGACCCCGCTCCCCGCGGCCCGGCGGCGGAAGGCGGCGGCGAGGCCCAGGTAGCGACGTTGCCGCTGGGGCTGTGGGCAGGGGGGGCCGTGGCGGTCCCGCGCTGAGTGTGTCCCTCCCCGCGGGGCGCGCAGGGCGGCGGCGGTGCACTGCATGAACGAGGCGGAGCTGCTGAACGCGGCCCTCGCGGTCCTGGCCGAGGTGAGCCCTCACCCCCGACTGGCGCCGCGGCCCTGGCCCTAGCAGGGCAGGGGCAGGGGCAGGGGCAGGGGCAGGGGCAGGAAGCGCTGCCGGCCGCAGCTCCCGGGCGGCCCCTGTCCGGGAGGCGGAGCTGGGAACGCTGCCGAGCACCGCCCGGGTTTCCCGGGCCTCTCCCGCCGTTTGTCGGAGGCTGCCGGGGCCTGAGCAGGGCTCTTGTCCGTCGGCGCTGCGAGACAAACCCATCGGGACAAACCCATGGCCCCCCGAGGTCCGGCGAGGGGTGTCCCGCGGGGTGCTGGGCTGCCCTCACCCGCACCTGCTGCGGGCTCCCTTGGTGAAGCCGCGCACGGCCGGGTCTGTTTGTTTTCCCTTTCGTCAGAAGCTACAGCGCGAGGAAGAGGAGGAGGAGGAGGCCTGGTCCCGGAGTGAAGAGGAGCAGGAGCTCCAGCCAACGTCAGGCGGGGCTCCTGGAAACACAGCCAGCACGGAGGGAGGCTGCGACCGCAGTCCAGCTCTGCCATCCCCTCCTGCCGCTGGTGCTGATGCAGAGAGGACAGGCTGGGAGGACTCACAGGATGATGTTCTGAAATATGTCAGGGAGATCTTTTTCAGCTAACGCTGTCCCTTCTGCGGCTGCCCGGGAGCAAAGGGGTGACAGTGGGAGGAAGGCATGGAGTGGGCTGTGTGTCTGCTGTTGGTGGCCTATGGAGCTGATGGGATGGCTCCGCATCCTCTTCCTGGCCTGAAGGGATGATGAATAAACCACATGAGGCTGGCATAGGTGCGAGAGCCTTTATTGACATGAAGAATCGGTCCAACGATTATCACCAACCACATCCCTCACACCAAGACCACAGCAGGAGAGAAAACGGACCCTCACGTCCCTGAAGGGGGAGGAGGAGAAGCAGGTGCTTCTTTGTGCAAGCTGGTAGACAGGGCATAGAGCAGTGCTGTGCACCACTGTGGCAGAGACCCCACACAATGCTCTGGCTATGGTGGCTGAGCTGGGGCACTGCAACCAACTTTGCCAGCCTTCGCCGTGCTCCCCAAGCACACCCTTTCGTGGGCTTGTGTTGGTCTGAGCTCTGCGGTGACGTTCCCTCACACAGAACCAGTTCTTCTGGAGTCTCAAAGGCTGCTGCGGTGCTGGGCTCAGCCCCACAGTATTGCTGGGGACAAACCTGGGGCTCTGCACCAAGATCTTCTCCTTCCTCATGGAAACCCTCCTCGTTAGGGCTCTGTTCAGCAAGTTGTTAAGCTGCCCCTCTGGGTGCACTGCTGCTGCTGCTGCTGCTGCAGGGGTTGGGCGTGAGCCACTTCAGCCTAATTGAACTAGAGTCACTCCAGTTACTATTCTAAGAGGCAAAGCACAGGTGCTCCTGCTGAAGAGGGCCATTTCCTGTGTATGTCTGGGGATGACACTGCTGTGATGTCAGTGTGAAACCCACAGCTCCTGAGGTCACAGTTCTGCTCAGACATCCCTCCTCAGTCCAGGAGGTGGAGGAGGAGCAGTGTCTTTGGACAGCTCCAAGAAAGGAAGCCTGTTTGCCAGATAGGATTAATGTCTGGATGATGAGTATGATGAGAATCATCTTCCAGCCTTCTTTTTCCTCTGTGCACTTTGTATGTGTGAAAAATATGGAGTAGAACATGCTGAGGACCAGGCAGGTACCCACACAAACTCTGCCTAGTGCCAGTCTTGGTAGGCTGATGCCCATCACCTGCAGATGTTTGTAGTCCAGGCACTGCAGCTCCTGGGCTGTCTCATTCCACAGGCAGAAGTTGTGAAAGTCAATACGTTTGCCAGGGAGGTTGACCAGGTTCCTGGCTTCCTACAGCAGCACATAGAGCATCAAAGCCAAGGTCCAGGCAGCTTTGAGGAGGCTCAGTGCACAGAGCAAGTGCTCAGCGCACCTCTATTGCAGCGGACCCATCCTGGTGCCCACATGCTCTCTTGATACCATGGCAGAGCCTGCTGTGGGGATGCCTGCAGCAAAACATGGGGGGGGGAGCACTTCTTGGTTGGTTTTTATGGCACCCTTCCCAAGATGAGCTCTGAGCCTGTGTTACTGAGGTCTTGGGACTCCCCTTGCAAGTACAGCAGCAGTGTCTCAGTCCTGCCTCTGGCTGTGCTGCACAGGTGTTACTGGGTTGAGGGGGTGCAATTTTGGCCATGGCAAAGTTGGCTTAACAATGTCCCGAGCATGGACCAGCACTGGGAGGACGGTATGGTTCTGTTAGCCCTAGATATATCCTTTGCACCATGGTTTCGTGTTGGACAAGATAAAATATTTCCCAGGTATGTAAGAATACATGAATGACTATATTGGTTTTAGACTAAGGGGCCATCTATCACAGCACCCTGCCTCCAAGTTGACTGCATCGATTTCCAGGGGAAAGCAGGCACAGAATAAACATATCCAATACTTTTCCCAAGCACCTCCCTAGATTCTCACTGTTTTCAGCTGAGGACATTTCTGAAGCCAATATATGTATATTCAAAACTCCCAGTGGTCTATCTATAAGGCACATGCTCACCTGAATCCATGTATGTTTTCTGCATCTATGATACCCTTTAGCAAAGAGTTCCACAGACTTGACTCTGTACAGATTTTATGTGAAATGTTTCTGAGTGTAACGTATTTGGTTTGTTGGTGAAAAGGGGAATGATTTTCGCAGCTTATGACTTGAGGTTTTTTACTCTGACCAAGGAATGGTGGCTTCAGCTGCTTGGTGAATAAGCCCTCTACTGAGAATCCCAGGAAACTTCCAAACAGAGTGAAGAAGGGAAAATAATAAAAAAATGAAAGGAAAAAAGAAGCAGGAGGGAATTTGGTTCTTCATGTAGTTCTTCCTGGAAGTGGAGTTCACATCAAAAAACCAGTAGGTATTGTTTAAGAAAAATTATACTTTATTTTCAGAGACTCCCTACTAAACTGGTTTAGAATGTAGAGTACTTCTTCATGTGTAAGGGAAATTTCATGTATACATTAGCCAATGTGTATGAACTTATTTATTAATTTTTTTTTAAAGAGCAAGAATAATTTTGATTTCTACAGGTATCTACCCCCTTGCTGGTAGAATCATAATCCACAATCAAAGTCTTGGGAATTGTTTAAGCACATCAGATACATGACACTTTCATGTTCCTTCATTGGCGAAAGAACTGGAGCTCACAAATATACGCTGGTATTTTGCAGCATGTTGTCTGTTCTTTTCTTCAGGCAGTAATGGCAAAGGAAACTGCAGTTTGTCTTGTCCCTGGCAGAATTTACTCCTCCCAAGATATACATCCTGTCTTGCTGTCCTGGTTTTCTGGAGCCTTCTGTTTCTTGAAGGGAGCCTCTCCTTCATTTTCCTTTCTCCCTTTTTTGAATCGCTTTTTGCGCAATCATGACCTGAGCCAAAAAGGACAAAAAAAACCAAATCCATATCAACTACTACAGAGTCACTAGTTACTAAATAAATACATGGCTTTTGTTTCCTTCACAAGAAACTGTGGTATTGTGGCAGAAACATTTCCTTTAAGGAAGGAGAGCCACAGCATGATTCAAAATCTAGTGCTAAAATGTGAGAACTTCAGCTGTAGGAACAGGACTTGGTTTTACTGCTGCAGTGATACGATAGTCTATTGACTCCTCTCTGAAAAGGTTAATCCCAACACTTCCCAGGATCAGACTGTACATCCTTTTATGGCATGCTGATACATATGAAAAGCAATGAACCAATGGCTATAGCCTTTCCCACCAGTAACTGCAGAAGGATAGTGCAGGGTCAGAGGCCATTTTGCCATTAAGTTGAGATTTTCCAAGCTCTTTTTCCTTAGCTGTTTACAAAGAGGTTAATGAGTTTCTGGACTTCCAGTGTCTCAGCTGGGAAGCTCCATGAAACCAGCTCCAGTATCTGCCACAGTGTAGGAGTTTTCCAGCACTGCTAATGTACTGCTACCATCTGCCTTACACCTTTCAGAAACCCACCAAACAAAACTCAATCCTGTTCTTTGGTGTATTTCTAATAGAACAATAATGGAGAACCTTTTAAAGATTGAAATGTCTTCTCTGCAGGCTTGGAGACACTTTTGCCCTTCTGTTTCTTCATTTTCTGGGAGAACAGATTAAAGCTGGATGAATGGAAATTTTCTCTTGTGGATAGGATCATATCATGGCACACACTTTTTCCTGCCTCCTGAGGCACAGATGTTTTCTCATGATTTCCTTTAGCATTACGGGTGTGACTCTTGGAGCTGTAACACACAGAGGTCAGGCTGGAAAACATTTTATCTCAACACAAATTCATGACAATATATACATAAAAGAACAGAAAATCCTGACAGGTAAAATTCCTGCCACTTTAGTCTGAGCATTTCTTTAGAATCATATAATAAATAAATAAATAAATAAATAAATAAAAAGTAATTTACTATATTTCAGACTACACAGAACTACAATGCCATCACATTGTCTTAAGGACACTAGTGCCAGCATCATGTAGCCACTATAACACTATCTCTCCTGAGTCAGCAGGAAGTACCCATCACAGAAGCAGCAGCAGGTAAACATCACAGCAGGTAACATCACAGAAGTAAAAAGTGGTGTTTGTGGCAGGATCTGCTGCAATCTAACTGGCTGGCTAACTCCACTTTGCTCTGTTACCCAACAACAGTCAGTTGTGCACTCAGCAAGACACAGGACATTGTATGCCATCAGTAGGTGGATGCTTATTAAAGTAATCCATGCTGATAGTGTTACTGCCATGGGGCCTCACACACCCATCAGTGTACAACCTTCATTGTTCTTCACCAAAGCACCAGAAGGTAGAAGTGAAGGGAATGCACTAGCAATGAGCTATGCACCAGCACCATGACAATACTGTGATTTTAAGATATCCAACCATTCTAAACTAGTAACTGTCTGTTTTGGACTGTCTGTGCTACCTAGCCTGGCTTGGTCTTTATTTTCTCACCTCTGCCCTGTTTCTTAGTAGACAGGTGGCCCTCTCTTTTCCCTCCATCCCAAGGCAGAGGCAATCATCCCTTCCTCCAGAAAAGGCCCAAATCACTGCCTGTGTGCCAGTGTGCAGCAAAGAGGGGTAAAGGAGCTTCAGCTATGTGCTGAAGGAGGGGGTCTGGTGTTCCAGATGAGATGGAGGAAAGAGGATTCTCTGCTTCTCTAATGTCACCTTCCACTGAAGTCTCAACCATGGCATGAAGTGGCCAAGGACAACTGTGTAGTTTATGAATGAAAACCAATGAAGCACAATGTCAGAGGAGCATAAAAAGGAGGAGAATGAATTTGGAGAGAAATCAGCCTGGGTTCATTTTCTCACTCCTGCTTTGTGAAAAATGCTAGAAACCTGTAAAATAGAACAGTATCCTACCTGAGCTCCTCTTCTACTTGTGTGGCAGAGGCTGCAATTTGCAATTCTACTGTGAAAAGTAAAAAAAAAAATTAAAAAAAGAAAGAAAGTAAAACATTGAAAGTGCCTATCAGGTGTTTTTAAAAAATTAGAAAAAAACCCCAAAACACAATGAAACATCCAAATTTTGTCTTGGCCAGGTCAGACTCAATAACTGGCTGAGGCTCATACAGTTACAGTAAGTGGAGTTACAGTAAGCAGACACTGCTGGAGATAAGCCATTTACCCAGATGACTAATTATGGGGATTAAGTCTTTCTTCATATTTTGCAGACCATAACTCATATGCCCACCTCCCCTTCTTTATCTGTTGCCTAACAAAGGCTATCTGGGGATAAAGACACTACGTAGCTCTCACTGAAATTGTTCCACTACACATAGAACTGTGAATCAGGAAGTAGAGGTGCCAAAGGCAACATGATTATTTTGTATTGGTAGTCATGCAACTCTGCTGTTCGCATTCCTAGTGTCTGCTCCAAGGAAAGCACATGTTCGATATTCAAATTACAATGGACTAGAGTCATAATAGGCATCTCCAGAGCATGAGCACTATGTCAACCCCCACCGGTTAAGCAAGGTGGGAGTGAGAGCAAAGAAGAGCTGGTGCCCCCTTCTGGTCTTGCCAGGTGATACATGTTCAGCTGCTAGCGCTCATTGCGCTGGTGCTCACTGGTGGCTGACTGGGTAAGAACAAGGTGCCCTAGGCACCTTCGGACACAAATATTGACAGCATTTTATAGCTCCTTTCATTCTAAGTGAAGAGGTGCTTTATACAGTTAAGACTGAATTTTATTAGTAATACTTGACCCAGTTGGCCAAAATGAAGTAGGGAGGGAAAAACAAAGGGAAACCTTCCAGTTAAATTTACATAGGTTTAAAAAAATACATTAAGAACACAGGATTCCCTCAATCTATGAATCCAGCCCTTGCTTATCTGGGGCACGAAGCCTATCACAAACCTTCCTACAAAACCTATCACAAACCATACATTCATCTGTTAGCTTTCCAGCTACCCTGCTATTTTGGAGTTCTTTGTGTGTGGTTTAGGCTTTGGTATTGTTTTTTCTGGTTAGGTTCTCTAAGACAAAACCAAAGTCATAAGGCAGAATAGCTCTGGGTGTATGTCCGAGAAAAACAAGACAGGAATTCAGAACCAAGCACACAGTCATTACTAAAGCATACCACTACTGCATGACACTGTTAGATTTTCAGCACCTGGAGTGTGAAAATCATGTGAATAAGGATCGTCTTGAGAATTAATTCCAGGATCCTTAATGTAGGCAGAGAATAAGTAATATGTTCTTACCTTCCTCTGTTTAACTGATCTGTGATAGCTCGCTATGAATCCATAAAACCCTCTTGTATATAAACCCACAGATATTAGGGATGACTTTAAATATTTCTCAACCTGTCCTCACTGAGGAATTTTATATCTCTGCTCATGAAAATAACAGCTGAAATACTGTGCTGTATAATTTGCTGACATGACATCTGGAAAAGGTCTGAAAGCTCTTATTTAATAAGAAGAATCCTCTTTTTCTTTTTTTCCCTTTTGTAGTTCTCGGGACTATTTCATGAGGCTTGTTCAGCTGCGTAGGAAAGATCAGAATTGAAGAGAAATGTGCTATCAGCTTTGCAAACTTTCGGCAATAATATAAGCTGTAAGAATTTTTAAATAGTGACACGATGCTGTAATTAACACTGCTCACAGGTGTCTATTGGAATAAATAAAAACAATGGCAAAAATCAACTTGTGGCACTGTGAGGTGAGGAAAGGCAACTTTGTATTCAGGACATTTCTACTTCACTCTTCCTCACAGATTAACTTGTTGGCTTTGTAAGCTTGACAGTGGGCTGTTTCCTATGGCTTTGTGGGTATCTGCAAAGCCACACAGTTTGACACTGAGCATAACAATTTCCATTGTTTTTCAGTACTGTCCACATCAATGTTTTGAATTAAAACCCTAATACTCTACCAAACCCTACCCTTAAACTTCTGAATTCAATAAACTTTATATTCCTGTAAGAAGCCTATTCTGTCATCTGTCTGATGAAAATCAGATTTTTAAGGCCTGAAAGAACCACAGTTTATTTCATGATTTGCTTCACCTACCATGAAAAATAGGCTAGCAATTTCATTCAGCCTTCTGTGACCCCTGTTGTAGACTGTGTGTTTGACTGAAGCAAGATAGAAAACTCACTACCTCTGGAGTTGTCTGACTCAATGCCAAGCCACAAATCCCATTTCTAATGCAAATTTGTCTCATCAACTGCAGTCACAGCTTCTCATGCTTTTTTTTTCATCAGCTGAGGATCTCTCTGCTACTTTGAGCTTCTGCGGAATATGGTTATATTTTAGGGGACAACTTTCATTCCACGAAGTCTCATTTCATCATAAAGTGACTGAACCCTCTTAAGTGTCTTGACTAGAGGTTGTCTCTGGTTCTTAAACACTTTCATTATTATTATTTTTTTAAATCTTAAAAATAATGCTAACACCAGAAGCAGTTAAAGGAATTCAGTATTAGTTTCAGAGAAGTTCTATTGAGAAGTCAAGATAGCTTTTCCCTCCTTCTGTTTTCACGTAGGTAAGAACCATATTTGTCCTTGTGGTATATGAACAGAATTCATGTTAAGCTACTTGTTCACTTTGACATCTAAATCTTCCCCAGATTTCCTAGCTTGCAATGACACAAGTCCTCCAGATCTGTTTCCTTAGCCTCCACATTTGCTTCTTTCATTTATCTGTACTGAAACCAAAAGTTCCATAGGACTTGTTCTGCCCTGTTTGACTTTGATGAAAGTTTTCTTCTCTAGTTTCTCCGGACCAAATGAGCACATTATCACATATAACATATGTATGGTACTGTAGGTACCAGTATGTACCATACTGCCAATATGAGCAAATATTTTTTCACATCTCTGGAACTTGCCTTGGGTTCAGTTTTTCTTCAAAGAGAGTGTTCCAGTCAGTAAAGCAGAGGGTAAGAATGCGATGAAGACAGTTTAAACTAAAGAAAAATGAGGTCTTCTAAATGCTGAGACTGGGTGAAATCCCAGCCAAAGAACTCTCTACTTATCTTTTTGGAACATATTCTTTACTGAGGTTTGAGATTATAGAGAAAAATTGACTTATTGGGATTTGAAGAATTAAACAAACATACAATGTTTACCTTTTTTCACTGGGTCAAAGAGCTGAAATACCTTATGTTGAGTTTCAATGCCTTGAGTCTGTGAAACAGAATAGAAACATGAATGAATAATTAGTATTATTTATTTTCAAAAGATTGACAAAAAGGTATTATCAGTCAGCCACTTTTTGGCTTGTTCAAGGAGTGAACACTAGGTTTTCACAGGGGAAGTTTGGTAAGGGTTCAATAACTAGTGGGATAAGAGTTAATACGTAAAGGGTGCGCTCTTTCTTTCATTTTTCTTTCCTTTTCCCTTTCTCTTTTTCCTTCCCTTCCTTTCCCTCTCATTCTCTCTCTTTTTCTTTCTTGTTTTTTCTCTTTTTTCTCTCCTTTCTTTTTTTTTCCCTTTCTTTTCTCTCTTTCTCTCCTTCCACACACCACCACCAGCACTAAACAACCCCAGCAGAAGGCATGCTAGGCATTCAGTATTTGGCTCGATTTTCAAAAGCTCACAGAAGTCAGCAACTTGTGTTCACTTTGCAAGTTGTTGGGTGCTCAGCATTATAAAAAATATTTCAGTTAAATTCCTTTTCATGAAAGTAGGAACATAACATCAGACTACATTATTTTCATCTATGATTTTTAAGTGTGTCAACTACAACGAGCCTCACATTGTTGAAATAGTTCTGTAGGATACAAAACAATAATAATAGAGAAGTGAAGTTTTAAAACAGATTAGACCTTATATCAACTGTTCTAACAATGACCCTTTAGTAAACTTTATGGTGGTTTCTAGGGAGGCTAATGCTGAGTACCATATCACACACTCTGACTGGCAGGAGGAGCATGATGCAGGTTCACAAATATTGCCAGCACAAGTATTTCAGAGCCTGGGCTTGGTAATGATCCCAAAGTTAATTAAAAAAATTTATTTCCTGTATCCCTAAAATGTTTTGTGACCTTTCCCTTTCTCTTCACAGCACTATACTGAACTTGAAAACAAACCAGAAAATATTTCAAAGGACTTGGCAAAAAACCTGTTCAATGAAACTGGAAGTGAAACAGGTCCAGCTGAGGGAGTGAGGAGATAGTAGTTTTGAAGACTGAAGAAGAGCTGGTATCATCTCCAGCTCCAAGGCATATTCTTTAACAGAAAGATCTAAATGTGTTGAATAACGTACAATTTTACCATTTTTTCCTGCCCCAGACTTGCTGGTGTTGATACTTCATTCACAGATAAAATAGACAATAAAAAGCAATGGGCATTCTAGGTCCGTACCTTTTGGTGACAATATTGTCTGTCTAAAGTTATAGTGGTTGAATTAAGTTGTCATGTCTGGTTAGAAGAAGAGCACAACATTTTTCTCCAGGGATGAAATATACTCACATTTTTGCTTTCATGACTTCTGTCCTTAGCAGTGCTGTGAAAATGTTCTCCTGATGCTTTATTTTTTTTCTGCACAGAAAATAGCATGTAACCATTTTGATTCATAGGGGAATATTATAGTTACAATGAAGAAAAAAAAAAGAAAATTCAAAACAAACCAGTTGTAAATAAACATGATAATCATAATGCCAGAAGGAACACATGTGAGCAAGCTGCTTCAGATTGAATTCCTTATGCTGTTCAGCAAATATTTATGAACCTGGACACAAGGATATCATATTGACAAGGGTCCTCACTTCCTACTCAATATGGCTTGTTTACTTTTAGTCTGGGAACCTGGACCGCCATGCTTTCTTGGTAGTATTAACTGCCACAACTGTTTTTCCAAAGTTGCGGCTTCTGAAAAGAAAGACAGGCATAAAATGCAAAAAAGACTGGGTAGACCTATTGAACCAATGAAAGCCTTAATAAAGCAGCTAGCATTATAATGTTCATGCATATAAAAAGAATAATACCCATAAAATTATTAATGCGACTTCATCTTTCCAAACAACAGTTTGCTTTCTTTAGGCAGCAATAACAGTGCTCCTATTTCACATGACGGACATAGTTTTCTATGTTCAACACCAGTAAAGTGCTGTTGAGGGCTACTTACAACTCCAGCACGAATTTCCAGCAAAAAAAAAAATACTGTACCTGTGATATCCCTTGTTATTCACCTTTTGTAAATGCCTTTAAGAAATTCCATCAAGAACAGCAACAAAAATTTTGGTAAGACTTTTGATCTAATAACCTTAATTAGTCACTGAAGTGGATTCACATGGGGCAACAGTGCTCTAATTTACTGTGTGAGAGATGCACGAATGCAATTCACACAATTTCATTGCATGACAGATGATTTTGCCTATGTTTCACACAGAAATTATAGAACAGGACTTAGTGAAGCTCAACCTAAGTAACAGTTTTGCAATGTGTATTTGTGTTTATAGGTATTGGCAGTATAGGAATCAGGCTCTTAAGTGGCCAAAGCTGTGTTCAGTCCTGAACATGGTCATCCTCTCCTACAACAGGGACTTGATGAGATGGGCTTTGTACCCAGAGGGATCTCTATTGGATAAGACTTCCCCTCAGTTTATTGAATTAGTGATTAATTCATAAAACACAATAAATTTTAAAATAGAGAGGTTCAAGTAAGCTCCTAAAGCTGTGGTTTCACATACTGCTGAGATCTTCAAAGGGCTTTCTGCTACTGAAGGAGGAAGTCTCTTTTCCTTTGTTCTTTGTCCTGCCTGGTCCCCCCTTCCCTGCCCCACCCCGCCCTACCCAACCAACTCTGCTACTTTAATCCCTGCTTCTGGCCTCCATCCCTTACACTGGTTCTGATACTCAAAAACCATCTTGTGTGATCTAACTCATTAACACAGCAGAAAACCATCCCATTTTTTTTTCCTGTGGTTGTTTCAGTCACTTCAGTTTTACACACTATTAGTACACATTCCTGGTACTAGTTTCCCCTTTTACTGTTGCTTATTTACTGTATTTATGTCACAAACAGGAAGCAACAATTTACAGGAACTATTATGGTTGGCTAACATTCATCCATAAACTTTCGGAAAGTATTCACTCACAAGAAGTTTGTTTTGCTTATCTACAGGAAACCGAGTAATAATATGGTAATCTCAGGTACCAAAGAAACAAACACCAAGTAAACGAGGACAAAAACCACGTGTCAACCCATTCTTTTCAGCCAAACAAGTAAATGCAGGTTTCAGGAAAAGAAAATGTCTTATTGCCCTCCAGTGAAATCACTCTATTAAATCTGGGGCTACATTTACCTTTAAGCCTAGATGTAGACAATGGGATTGTCTGATGCTGACAGCACTTAACCACATGTGTGATGACCTGCCTGCATACATGAGAGCACACATCCTGAACACTCTGAGCTGGGTATCTGCAAAGAATGGCTGACACAGGGTACATGGGCATGATACTTACTGTGCTTAAAGCTGGTGCCCTTCTACACACTCTGACCCTCTATCTGCTTACTTAGCTGTACTACAGAACCTGACAGGTAGAAAGCCACCTTCTTCTGGAACAAAACCACCACTATCTGGACAATCTAGGTTAAGCTATCCGGAAAATTAATACTATTGTTCCACACTGTTCATTTGGACTGTGAACTCCATTGATTTGTTAATGAGTATTCTGAGTGACTTGATGCTAACGTTCTTTGGAATAGAGCCTGTTAAATTGTAGTGATTCTTTCCCAAACGGCATTCAGGACAGATACAAACAGACAAGAAAAAGTCATAACATACCTTAGTATCTAGTTTTAGCTGGTGTGCATAAAGATCACAGGAGTCTGGGCTGTCGGAAGTTTGGCTGCTGTGAAAGATAAGCATTGCTTTGTTTAATTTCCAAATTTGGTGATTGCAAACAGTAGTTTGCACCATTCATTCCAACCATTAGCATGGGTGTTCTATAGTAACCCTAGCTGCAGAGATGCCTGTCTTCCACGTCCACATTTTGATTTTTCAGACCTACAGCTAACCTGCAAGAAGTGGGCATCATCGTCTTAGAAAAAGCTTGGTTACTGAAAGAGATCTTCTGTGTCCAGAGGGCACCTCCTGTGTCTACCTAGGTTTTAGTTCTGCTTCACACACCTTCTCCCTCCCCTCCTAAATCATCCCGTAGAACATCATCTTCTTTGTTCCCAGAAAGTCTTCTCCTAGTTCTATGTGTCTCTTTTGCAGTTCAGGACCAGTTGTGGTCTGTGAAAGCTCAGTTCTTGCTTTCTATACTTTGGGCACCTCAAGTTTAATGAGACAGATCCAGCCTATTAATGTTCTTCCAAAAAAAGAAATGTATTTAAGTTTTATTCCCTAATAAATTACCATAGGGCCACAGCTGTTCATAGTAAATACCCACCCTTTACAAATCACCTGTACATCTGATCTTGCAGTTACGCAGAGTCATCACTGGCACAGGATGAGGAAATCATGTTTAACAGGGGTATCATCTGGTCAGTGCAGGGATTCTTGCATTATTATCAGTTACTGTGAACTTAACACCTTTGCATAAATGGAATCAGACTAGTATCTTCCATGCTTAATTAAATTAGGTTTACACAAAACGAAAGAATATATCTTGTATTAGATTGCTCTGCAAAACGTAAGGCTGAAAAAAAGCGTATTGATTTAGATGATGCAATAGACCAAGCTCGGTATCAATGCAGTTTCATCTCACTTCAGGAAGGCAACCTGGGGTAGATACAGAGATCTGCTTCCAATGAACTGGTTATTAAGGTTTGGCTATAAGATTTGTATGCAATTTCTTAAGGAGTGTTAAATTAAGGACTGTGACTATTAAAAGTCTTGTTTTAGTAACATTTCTAACATTTACTCTGGTACTCTTTATGAGATGCAGAGAACATATAATAAATGGTGGTATATCTGAATAGTTACCTGGAATCCAAGTCTAGCACATCAGAATTCAGGACCTTGGAGTTCACCCTGGCTTGCTGTTTTATTGCATTTTCATGTTCCTCAGGCACAGATAATAATAAGAAACATAAAAAAATTAGTTCACTGTTTTAAGAAAGCCATTATCAAATTGATTATTATTATAATCCTATAGAGTATTATGTTTTGTCACAGTAGGATGAAGGCAGGAGAAAAGTCCTAGGGGGATTTTCCTTACCTTCTTATCATGAACACAGTAGTTCAAGAGGGCATCGCAGAAATGCTGTCCTATTGACTCCAAGTCTTTCACATTGAAATGAGTGCTTTGTCTGCAGCCTGCAGCATCAATAGGAGCAAGACAGAAATGAAAATGTCAGCAATCCTGCCGACTGCTAAGTAACTGTGATATTTCAGCGTGGTGGCTGACTGCAAATTCATTGACAGATGCTAGACAGGTCTATAACTGTTGTAGCTTTATACAAATGGTATTATAGATCATTATTCTGCCTTTATAAACAAATCTATCCACTCAGAGGGGGTAAGGCATAGTTAACTGATCCCCTAATCCAAAATTCCTAAAAATACAACTGGCTTTAGTTACAGCTTTTAATTTGCCATCCACTAATGTTGTTTCATGATACATATGCAATAACGCTACTGGTGACAGAACACCAAAAAAAGGCAAGAAACATGAAAAAACCTCATTTTTTTCCATGAAAAAAACAAAAGTAAAGGTCTTGTTTGACTATTCCTATTAAATAGCTACAGGGAATTGTTTTACCCAATTTAGAGCCACAGATAGAGGCTTCCAAAGTGTAACTGTTGTTGATGCCCATCTTCCACATCACCACTCGGCCTGTGCCTTCTTTGCTCCTTTGTACTCTGAAACTGCAGTCTGGAAATGAGAACTTAAAGACAGGTACAGCATTAGCCACTGAAGTAAACTGAAAAAGGCAATAATTAAATTTCAATCCTGCAAGGTTTTTTTAAGATTTATCTACCAGGCAAACAAATGTGAGTTTTCATTCTACCTGAATATTGCACAACATACCCCAGATCATAGAATCACAGAATGGTTTTGGCTAGAAAGGACCTTAAGATTATCTAGATCCAACTCCCTGCCATAGGCAGGGACACCTCACACTAAACCATGTCACCCATGGCTCTGTCCAGCCCGGCCTTGAACCCAGGGATGGAGCATTCGCTACTTCTTTGGGCAACCCATTCCAGTGCCTCACCACCCTCACAGTAAAGAATTTCCTCCTTACATCTAACCTGAACTTCCCCTGTATAAGTTTGAACCCATTACCCCTTGT
>JBCJKH010058543.1:0-12554 GCA_039877255.1 Loriculus beryllinus
CACAGAACCGTGCAGTGATGGACACCCACCTTATCCCCCCCTCAACTGCTGTTTTTAGACTGCCTTGATTTCCTACCCACCTTCTCTTTAATCACTGGCCTCCCCCACACACTTCCCTTCTTTTCCACCCCATAAATACTCACCTTCCATTTTAAGCCAACAACTTCATAGAAATTGTAAAAATCCTTCAGACTGCAAAACAGAAAGAAGCATCTGATCAGAGCCTTGGAGCTGGTTACATCCTTAACTCTCCTTGGCAGGCAGCAGCAGCACAGAGTCCCTGGAAGTTATTAACTCCTTATTAGAGCTGAACCACAGCTGATTGATAGAACTCAACACTGAGCTCTTCCCAGCCTGGCCAAGGGTTACTGACTGACAATAGGGCACAAGACGGGGCAAAGCTACTGCTTCTTCTGCTACTTCTGCTTCTACTGCTTCTTCTGCTACTGCTCTTAGAGGAAACTCTGACCCTGCTCATCTCCAGAGCTCTTCCACTGAGAGGGGAAGTCGTGAGGCTTAGACAGCAAACTGAGACAGAGTTTGTACTACTCTTCATGAAGAAGCCTTGGATTGTCTTAATGCCTTGTATAGTCCTTTTCTATCGTCTTTGCACATTTTCTTTTCAAGGTAACAGTGGTATTTGGACAAGGACATGAAAGCAAAGAAACTCATAAACCACGAATGCCTGTCTAGGTGCTCAGGGTCAGGCCTCTAACAACTTTTAGCTGTCTGGAAGTGAGGATGCTGAACTTCTCAGACTTGTACTGGTGTCCTTAGGTGCCTGCATTTAACAACTCAGTTTTTCTCCCTATGCCCTTTTCATTACTTCTCTGTGGCACTGATTTTCAGGAGAAGCATCAGCACCAGTTTCATGGGAGATTCACTTGAAGCCTATCTGTGACCAGCACAAAGGAGAAGGAAGAGAAGGTCTCTTGCTCTGTTTCCCTCTACTTCCATGCTGGCTGGAGCTGGTTGCCCCCATCCACCTACCAGGATGGCAATTCTCTGCCTCATAACACAGAGGATAACAGTCCTGAAAGCACCAGCAGAACCAGAGCTTAATTAACAAAGCCCTGGGGGACGCAGCCAGCTGCTGGTAAAACACAAACTTGTTCAGCTGCAGAAATGCTCCTTGCAGGCTCTGATGCTGCTCCTCAGCTCCTTGCTCTGCTCTGGCAGGGGAGGTGGGAAATGGGCTGCCAGCAGAGCGCTGTATCCACAAGAGGGCACGCAGGAACTCCATCACCTCCCAAGGAAAACCTCAGCTCTCCAAGCTGCTTTCCATGCAAAGCCTTTCAATCGCTTAACTCTATTCCCACATCTCAATGTTCATTCCTTAAACACAGCCATCCTCTCCAAAGTACAGCCTATAGCTTCAAGAGAGTAAAGCAACCTCCCTGCAGTAAGACCCCATCCTACCTGACTAAAGGAGTATTGCTTTGATTCAGTGCTTTGAAAGTGAGATAGCGCTCTCTGGCACACATCCGAGGCTTGTAAAACCGCAACAGCCCTTCGAAGTGCTTGAAGGAAATTCCAGACGGCCTCTGGAAACAAAGGAATGCTGTCAGAAGCAGCAACATCAGGCAGAAGCACACAGAGGCTAACAGATTGAATTCTCACTCTGGATTTGGTTTAGGCAGGATTCCTCCATCACTGTAAGATGCCATTAGAACTAAGCCCCAGAAGCACCCTAAGCTATTGCTTCAATGTGCTGAGCTAATCCCAGAGCACAGAGATCAGGAATTCTCCTGGCAATCAGCTCCCCCCCCCCCAGCAAACGCAGAACTCTTCCCTGTTGCCCTATCATGGGAAAATTGTCCAACCAGACACCTCAAGCAACCAAATTCAACCCCTCTTCTTGGGAAATTAGGAGGCAGCCTAATAGATCCCATTACTGGCACTATCAGCTACATGCCCTAAACATGAACTAATCTACTAGAAGTGGGCTAGTTATTTTTGGGCCTTATTTCTTTTGCTGCTTCCCAGTTAAGCAAGAAACCAGCCCTCTCCCCAAGTGCTTTGTCCTTGTAAAAAGCTGTTTGTAGGTGTGTTAGCTCTGTTTCTGAACCATTTACTCATGCAGTACCCAGCAGCTGTACCAGATCTTCACCTGTATGACCCCTCCTCTCAGAACTGGTGCTTGAGAGGCAAGTCAAGTGACCCATGCTGAATCAGAGAGAAATCAATGCCTGCATGCACTCCAGAACAGATTTCACTCATTTTATCAAGACACTTCCATGATCTCTCACTGGATTTCAGACTGCTTTGGTTCTCCTCCAGAAACAGATACACACAAGTTACATGAATGAAAAAACCCAGTAGCCCATTGGTGTGATTGCAAGCAACAGACTCCAAGCATCCCTTTTGGAACACGCTTTTTAAACTCCCCAGAGCACTGCTGATGTTAGAACACTGCTGACCTGCCTCCTGCTGCACCCCCAGTGCCTACAGAGCCCTGTACCTGCTTGGTGATCAGCAAGCGGTACGCGTGCTGGATGGCCGTGCGCTTGTGCAGCAGTAAGGACTTGAACTTCCTCTTCTCAATGTCATTGAAGGTGTCAAACACAACAGCCAGAAGCTGCAGAGAGAAGAGAGAAAGTCATGTTTTAATCTTTATATTCTGCAGCTACCCAAGGCAGTGCTTCTTCAAAGAGGCAGCATCCAGCCTAGAGAGGCAATGAGAGGCATTGCCTGCAGGAGGCATTTACTACACTGACTGAGGCAAGTGGAGTCAGTGAGGGCCTGTTGGCCATAAGGGATCCCATAAGGGACCACCAAGCATGCTGCACACAAACTGGTCCACTTTTTGGAAGAGATCCAGATGTTTCAGGCCTCCCATACACTTGCTAGTGGCTCTAGGAGCTAAGGTTAAACCTCACACATGCCAACAAAACAGTATTAAAAGGTTTGGTGGTTTCTTCTTGGAAAGTAGGTTTTGTGAGTTCTCTCTAGATTCACCCTTCTTTGGCAAACCCATGTAAAAGGTAACCCTAAATCTAGGACAGCAGCGGTGAAAACCAAGCATCAAATCCCTCACCTTGGGCTGCAGAATTCCTTAACCCCTTTGGCAAGCCCTTTTCCACCATTCACATCCTCCCCTGAGCTGGTCCTGGCCCTGCCCTAGATGCTGCAAGAAGCAGAGGCAGCAGCCATGCTCTCACACTGCAGTTGTCAGCACTCAAGTGCTGCCATCCTTAGTAATTCCATCTCCTTCAAGCTGATTTAGAAAGTATTTTAGGCAAGGCCAGATCATAAAATGCCATTTTGTGATAAATAATTAGGCCAGAAAAGGACAATAAATTTCATACAACCGAGGATGTCACTCCAAGCATGATACTAATGTGAGAGAAGCTGAAAGGTATCATTTTGGTTTTGTGTGATTTAGTTCAATTCCTTGTGGTTAAACATTAAGAGAGTCCTGTCTGTAGCAAAGCTGCCAATTCTAGGAGTATTCTGCCAAAGGGTCTCAGGTTATGACAGAGGACTTTGGGGAAGCCTCTGCTGGGTAATGAGCTCTGAAGTCAGGCAGAGAGAATTCAAGTGCTTCATCAGGGGACTCACCAAGTTCATGATGAAGTAGAGCTCAATGGACAGATACACTATGAAGAAGACACAGGACCAGGGGTTCCGGGCATAAGATGGCATCATCACATCAGGGAAACTGCATCCAAAAAAGACACAGATCTAAGCACCAAATAGCTCATGCCACACATCCCACTACAAAGGCAAGAGGCATAGGGGGGTGTGTAATCTCACAGCTGAAGAGCTGCACATTTCTGCCTAACAGGGCTGCTCGTGGCACAGGTTTGTGCCTAGCAACGAGCAGCAGGAACGTGGAAGCACGGTGAAAAACATTAATATGAAAAGCACATTCCTTGCACATCCCAAAAACCAAGTGGGCAAAAGGGGTTTGCAAAAGGGCTAAGGGCCGTACTTTGACATGTAGCAACAAAAGCAGCACACCCTCGGTGTTGAGGGGGTTACAACCTGAGATTTATTCCATCCTTTGCTAATTTCCTAACCCTCAGAGCTCTCCTTCACAGTGGAGCAATACTGACTCACTGTTGTTATACCCCTTTCCTAGTAGATAGGTGAACTGAAGCAGAGGAATAGGAAGTTACTTCCCAATAGCAAACTGTTGGCTGACAAAGGAGCACAAAGAGAAACTTTCCCTTCTTGGTGCTCGGCCTAATAAAGGTGTTTCCCCTCCTACTGCCCTCACAGTGATGAAGTGGGCTGAGCTGCTCAGAGATAACTCTGCATCTGAGCTCACAGTGTCCTAAGCCAAAATGAAATACCAGCTCATCCAAGAGATGGAGCATTTCTGCAAACAAGCTCATGGCTCTGCCAGGTTTCCTTAAGGACAAAGTGAAATCCTGAGCTGGGAAACCATACACTTACTTTGAAGTGGTCAAAAGCACGAAGAGATTCACGAGGCTGTTCTCTAAGGTATTGAAGTACTGAAAGAAAACACTCCCATGAAAAAATGCAAGAAGAATTTCACAGTGACATTTCATTCACAAAACAAACAATCCTCCTTCCCTTCAATACAGGCAGCTCTACAACTCCCTACTGCCTCCCCTAGGGAAAGGGTACTTCAGCACTGATCTGGTTTAAAGGTCTCTAACAGATGGCATGTGAAGAGTTAAACCAATTAAAAGCTCATCCATTTGGAGTAGTTACTCCCAACTCACAGCAGCAGGAAGTAGTGGCTGTTAGACTCTGACAGCCACAGGCTGTCACCCAGACACCTTCCTCTCCTGGGGCCAGTGGCAGGCGGCTCATTTGAGTGAACTAAGGCACCAGGAACAAGGAACAGCTTTGTGAATGTTCCCTTTGGGACATCCTGTCTTTAAGGAAGCTCTCTGCACTGTCTTCCTTCTGAGCAGAGGGCAAACCAGGGTAACACTGCCAAGCAGCCTCCGAACAGCTTGCACCTGGCCTGCCAGGAACAGGCTATGTCTACACAACAATGTTTGATCCTTCAGCCTGTTAAAATGGGACTGACGTTTCAGCTGCAAGAATCAGGGATACTCACCGGATCCGAGTGGTTAGGAGAAAACAAGTAAAAACCTGGAGAAGCAGCAGGGAAGGTAAAGAAGGAGAGAAGAAAGGGGGAAAGAACAAACAAAACCAGTCAGTTTAACATCACACATTAGTGAGACTCTGTTCCCAAAAAGAAGATCATACTAAGAGTGAGCCCTCTCCGAAACCATGAAGAGGAGAGTATTTGGAAGGCCTTCTCCATACAGCTTTGCCAATACATGACATTGGCATTTCACCAACCCTTTTGGAAAACAAGACTTTTTGGGGATAGTTTGAGTATAGGACTTGTAAAAGGTACACTACACATTCTTGTATTTGTGGGAATATAGACTAATCTTACAAGGATGGAGGAATAGTTGATGGAACCACAGACACACAGAGCACAGGCTATCCTCTAGGAGAGGTCAAAAAGACCTTTGTCTCAAAACCAAATACTCAGCTTCTAGATCTTTAGGATCTTTGACTCTGCCTTCCAGATGACTGCAGATGAAATGGAATAAATGGAAGAACTTGGCAGGATTTTGAATCTGATCAGCTATACATTCATCCAGGCTGTGTGTCCGGTTTAAGAGCATGACTTCACCTTCCATAAACACAACTCACCCAGGATGGCAAAAATCACCATGAAGAAAAGCAGGAGGAGAAGAATGTCAATAAATGGTGGGAGCGACTGGAAGATCTGTCTCAGATTTCTGGAAGATAGAACAGCAACGAAGTAAAACTTGCATGTTTTCTCTTCCAGGTTGGCAAGGAAAAAACCCCTGACAACACACCATACTTGAGGAATTCCCTCCCACTCCCTCCAAGGATCTGAAGTAGAAAGCTAAGATTGTTTCCAAGCTACCTATCTGTCCTTTGCAGGCAGCTTTTGGGTACTGCAAACAATATCGATGTCACCCTGTCAACTTTCCTGCTCCAGACTAAAGACAAGCTCTGTGATTTATTGTGCAGTTTACAGACAAACCTGGGAGCCAGAAACAATACAGCCACGTGTGCTCTCTGAGGTGGTTTATACAGCTGAGGACAGCACATGTAAGTAATAGGACAAGGGGTAATGGGTTTAAACTTAACCAGGGGACGTTCAGGATAGATGTAAGGAAGAAGTTTACTGCGAGGGTGGTGAGGCCCTGGCACAGGGTACCCAGAGAAGCTGTGGCTGCCCCATCCCACAACTGGCAGTGTTCAAGGCCAGGTTGGACAGAACCTTGAGTGCCACGGTTTAGTGTGAGGCATCCCTGCCCATGGCACAGGGCTGGAAGTGGATGATCTTAAGGTCCTTTTCAACCCAAACCATTCTGTGATTCTATGAGCACATCCAAAACTATGAAATTTCCCTGCATTGCCAAGACGTCAGGTACCCTTCAGTCACAATTACAAAAGACTGATGCAAGATCCGAAACGCCCCTTAAAGCCACATCCTGAGATGCCTGGAGGATCAGGGTGCTTTTCCTACCCCTTCAGTCCCACATATGACAGCACAAAGCCCAGCCAGCTGCCCACTCACCTTCTGACAGCCCCACAGTAGCGGCAGTCCACCAGGAAGATGCAGCGCAGGGCTCTGGTGATGCGCACGTGCGAGGTTTGGCGCACCAGCACCACGATGGCCTCGATGAACTGTACAAAGAGCACACACGTCTGCAAAGAAAGGGTTAATGAGAGGCACAGCTCAGTCTCCTTTTGGCAAAGGCAAAGCTCTCATTGACCACCCATTTGTTTGGACACTTGAAGCACGGGGGTTGTCCCTGAGAGCTCAAGAGACCTCACATGCATCACTTGGCAGCTGGGAGACACGGCTATGTCATCCCTGCTACAGCACAGGCTAATATTTAACCTGGTTCTTTGGTTCTTTAAGATGCTGAAGGAGAAGCACTAACACTCAAACACACAGCTTACCTTTACCATAGTTCTTTTGTGCCTGATAAAGGTTTGGAAGCCCAGCCACCTCATCTTCATGGAGAGTTCAAAGACCACCACAATTAACGCGAAGAGCTCCAGGGTTGCATGGACCTGTCAGAATGCAGCAAAGCTTCTGGTTAAAAGCAGCAGCACAGCAGAGGCCAAGCTTCTGCCCTTCCTTTCTCAAGAAGCACATGGGTTTGACAATAGCCTGAGCACAGCTCTGACAGAGGCAGGAAAACCCAAGGCCACTCTCAGAGCTAACACAGCACTGGTTTGCTTTGTGCTTTTATTATTGTCCTCTGATCAGTATGAGCTCAGAATTTCCTGAAATCCACATCCCTTTTGGACTTGAAGAACACATCCAAAAATGCATTGATACATTTGAAACAAAAGGGCAAGACCTCAGTAACTTGAGCAGAAACACTTTGAGACTGGGTCTACTGTAATGCAGGAAGAAGAGCTGCTGGGCAGAGAGGATTTCCATAGGGAAAGATTTTCTCTTCATCCAGACATTCTGGATAACCACAGACAGGGTCCTATCAAGCTCTAGAAGACAGCACTGCTTTGAGCAGTGCTGAAGGACCCTGTCTCTGTTGTAATATGCAAAATGCAGCAAAAGGAAGACAACAATTTTCTTACAACTTCAGCTTTAGTCACAGCTCAAACCCCAACTGAGTTATGCAGCCGTGCTTCATCTTGAGGAATACTCTGACCCCAGGTTGTCACGGCTGTTCTACACCCCTGGCATTGTCCTAGAGTACCATCTGCCCCAAAAGCAGATGTAGATTCTCCCAGCAGCAACAGCAGCTCCTAGCACTGTGCCTGACAGTGGTACCCCATGAAGCGGTTGTGGGCTGACAACAGCACACACCAGTTTGTGTGTCCCTTCTCTCAGCTTGCATTTTGGGAAGGTTAGACATAAAACCTTCAAGTCACTCACACATTACAAAGAGTGCTCATAGCACCGGGAAGAGAGGCCAGGAAGAGGTTTAGCAACCTGTGCCAGGCTGGGATCTGTTTGCATTCTAGGAAGCAATGATGCTGCTGAGCTAAGGGCACTAACCCTGAAAATGACTTTAACAGCACACAGATTCTTGAGTTATCACAAGAAAAAGGGAAAAACCACACACTTCTCATCTGCACGAATGGAGAATATGAAATAAATGATACTTTCATTGTGGTCTCTGCCCATCAGATGAAAAAAGGATGTTTTGTTGGCTGGCTTTCTGCTGTCAACCAATTTACAGAACAAGCCAGGTGGCTTTCTTCCTGCTACTGCTGCCTTCTTCCTCTATGCTTAGCCTTCTTCCTCCTCTCACCCAGCACTGCAGAACAGGCAGACTTCTTCATTGTGCCCAAAAGTACTTACAAAGATGCCAAGACGGAGCATGGGAACAGCTGGTGCTTCGCAGAGAGACAGCAACAGGAGCAGCAGTGCCGTGCTCAGCTCCATTAGGTAGAAAAGGTGATTGTGTGCAAAGAGGTAGGCAGCAAGTGCTTTGGCATTTTTGGGGTGAGTGAAGAACTTGTCATTATTTTCTCCTTCCTAGGGCAGCAGGAATAAAGAAGAGAACAGCATTAGCGACTCTTGGTATTGTAACAGAGCTTTCCATGTGAAGAACACAGACTTTTTGAAGGATTAGATACAATTCCCATCAGACTATCCCCACTTTATAGCCTAACATTGATCTATTTATCAATGAGCTCTACGCACACAGGACGCTCCCTTCTGTTCATAAGCACGTTTCAGTAATGAAACTCATTAACATCCACAAACTCCTGCTTCAGAAAGCCTTAAAATGAAGAGTGCTGAAAGAGTTTATAAAGGTAGGCAAAGAAACTTCAGTCAACACCCCAACATAAACACAGCACGTGCTTGCCATCACTTCCACATGTTTACACACTGCTTTGATTACCTTCTCCAGGACAGACTAGGAAAACACAGAGATAAGCTCCAGGGCACCTGCCTGACAGTTGCTCCTCTTTATCTTGGCCTTGCAAAATGTCTGGGAGAAAACACTGGAGCACACACAGCGTTTTCTGCTTCAGGAATGTGGGAAGACAGACTCCATGTAAAATCAACAAGCCTCAATGCGTATTTGTCACTCCCTCTTAACTAGAAAGCTTAATTAACAGGAAAAGGTCAGACGCTTCATCTTAGCAATCTGCCTGCAACTGATTTTTACACAGCTACATCAATGCTATCTTTACCTCTAGGATGAAACTTTGCTTGGGGAGAATTGAAAGGATTTTCATGCAGAAGCACCCAACAGCTTCTTTTCCTTCTTCAGTCAGTGGTTTAAGCAAGGGAGCCTTTGTTACTCACAGGAATCTTGCAGCCTCTTGGAAACCACCATAAGAGACCATTTTGGCTCAGCTGGGACACTCACATGCACAAGAAATGCTTTGTTTGTGGGTTTTTAAATTAACATCTTTCCAGGTAGGCAATTACTGTAAGGACAGCAAGCTATTGCTATCAAAGGCGAGTAACTGTGATTGCAAATGAGTAACAAGGTCAGGAAACAGGATCTCTTCTAAGAAGTGAAGCATTCTCGAGACTAATTCAGAAGAGGGTTTCAAACATTTCTCATTTACTCATCTTGCTTTCTGCTGAAGAACAAGGGAGCGCTGCCAGGTCAAGCAGCCAGCTTGTGAGCAGGACAGAACCCAGCAGCGAGCTCCATATCCCTCGCTCCAAGAGAGCTGCAGCTCCCAGCAGCAGGGCATCCTCATTCACGCTTGACAAAACACACTTGCAGGATGAAAACCAGGCGCAATTCTGCCTCTCGGTAGCCAAGCAATTCAAAACATTGCTGGACAGCAGAGTCCTCTTATTCAGATAAGACACTCTCGCCTGCAGCTACTGGTTCAAATAAACAAGCTGCATGCTCTTTAAGTTCTGCCTACTTCAGTTCAAGGACATTGTCATTATGACCACTGGTCAAGGCAGCAGCACAATAATGTGCATGTGAAGGGCCAAGCCTGCTGTGTACATTACCATCAGCCACTGCAGCAACTCAGTGACCCTTTGCAGAGCAGCTCCAATAATCATGAGTTTAAACAAAAGCCTGGGAGGGCCTGGAGCTACCAGTGCATTGTCAGTGCTGCTCCTGTGTCTTACATGACTTGCAGGGCTTGACTGATGCTAAACAAACACCCCAGAGCAAACCACCCGACCTGCAACTGAGGCAGGAACAGGACCTGCACTTCCAGAACAGGAGATTTCTCCAGGAAATCACTGACCATTCATGCTGGGATGACTGGAGAGATGACATGACAACCTGTGACAAGTTACAGACATCCCCATGGCAAGGTGGCAGAACTGAACACACACTGAATCCCTCAACTACTACAGTCCTTGACACTAGAAGAGATGTGAGAGGATGGGTACCTTGTTCAGTTGCTCCCAAATGACTTGCCAGAGCTCATGTGAAGGTATTTCCAGCATTGCCCCGTTCTTAGAATCATGAAGTCACAGAATGGTTTTGGCTGGAAGCAACTTTAAGATCAACCAATTCCAAGCCCCTGCCAGGGATGGAGCATTTACCACTTCTTTGGGCAACCTGTGCCAGCGCCTCACCACCTTCACAGTAAAGAACTTTATTCTATCTAACCTGAACTTCCCCTATTTCAGTTTGAACCCATCACCCCTTGTCCTATCACTCCAGCCCCTGATGAAGAGCCCCTCTCCAGCATCCCTGTAGCCCTCTTCAGACACTGAGGAAGCTGCTGTGGATTCCTTCACAAAGAACCAATCTATTAACCTCGAGATGGAAGCTCGATGTTTCTTCTATCAAAGCACCAGCAGAGTTTGAGCAGTCCATTTTTCACACAGCACCCCAACAGCAGGGCTCACCTGGAGGTAGATTGCTGCCTCTTGGTAGTTCATTTCCCAGTTGTGTCGGGCAGAGCTTTGCTGCACGCAGCAGTCCCCCGCAGCAGGGCTGGATGCGTCGTTAATAACATCATAGCTACCTCCATCTGTAGCAGTAGAATAAGAGACACACTGATTCACAATTAAGCAAGCTGAGATTGATCAGGAGGCATGAAACAAGGCAGGCATCAAGACCAGAGACAAGCATCAAGAGGTGGCAGAGAAGCCAGGACACTGGTAGCTTGTACACAGACAAACTGATTCTTTGCATGTAAGAGCTTAAGAGACACACTCAAACCCTGCTTTTCAGCCCAAGAATGCTCCCAGAAGATCTGCAAAAGAGACAGCATCTTCTTTAACACCAATATCCCTCTGATGGAAACAAACAGCAAGAGTTTCTCTTCACATTGCTCTTTGTATCCAACAGATTGATGTTGGAACTTTCAAGTCCCACCAGGAAAACCCTACCAGAAACTGCTTTACTGAACACTAGCACCAGATTTTGTAACTAAAGATTTCATTAAAGAAATGAAAACACATGAATACCAGGCATGAAGACAATTACTGTTCAAAAACAGGAATGTCACCTGGTTGCTGCTTCTGGGATTGGGATTTGGATTTTGCACCTTTGACAAAGAATATACCCCAGTGAGACCTGCTTAGGCCCAAGCATGAAGCCTGTGGTGGAGCTGCTCATGCACTCAGTGCTCCAGAGTTTCAATCACTATCCAAACCACACAGTTCTTGCTCTCAGCAGAGACTTCCCTCCTCCACTGTCTCATGTTCCCAAAGACAGCACATGTAAAATGGATCTTGCCAGTGCAGAAGTGCTGATTTCCTGCTTTTCATGAGCACAGAAGCTGTGATGTGGTAGCTCGCTCTCTCTGTGTTATGAGAAGTTATCTGAGGGTGGGAGCAAAATGACAATGAGCTTCTTTTCCTCTCTTGTGACAGCACGCTGAAGATTTGCTGCATCTCTTTGCTAGGACAAAATAATCCTGATTGAATTAGTGATTCAGTCTCTTTAGAACACCCTTCAGAGTGGATAAAATGCCAATGCCAAAAAGATCTACCCCCACCAAGAGAAACAGCACCACTGTGCTCCTAGCACAGAGGCAGGGAGTGGGAAGCAAGCAGAAACCCCTTCACCAATGCAGAGCCCCAGCTGCCTTTTCCACCCTCAAATCAAGGGAAGAAAACATTTCTCTGGGATTTGTGAAGCCTTTCCAGATTGCATGCTCAGATTGCTGAGAATCCTGCAGCATGAAGCCTATTTCTCTTCCTTGCTTCCCCCAGAGCCTTAAAATACCACTCAAAATCTGGACAAGTGTTTGAATGAGGCTGATTCCTCGCCCACATCCCTTTCACACCTTGAATGATCACATTGCTTGAACAAAGTGAATGACGGAGCTTTTTATTTATGTCCAGGACTGGAATCTTCTGGGTTTGTTTGCTTTGTAACTCAAAGACGACAGCAACATGCATTATATTGTGAGCTCTAAAGAGTTCTGAAATATTAGTATTTATGAGGCTTTTACAACGTGCGTGTTTCAAAGAGACAGACTGCAGCCTGACAGCAGAAACCCTTCTGCGCTTTCAGTGCTTCTTCTGCCATAGAATCATAGAATCCCAGCCTGGTTTGGGTTGGAAGGAACCTCAAAGCTCACCCAGCTCCAACCCCTGCCACGGGCAGGGACCCCTTCCACTGGAGCAGCTTGCTCCAAGCCCCTGTGTC
>JBCJKH010058544.1:0-17106 GCA_039877255.1 Loriculus beryllinus
GGCATGTTGAAATAGCTACATCACTGTATCCAGAACCAAAGGGAGGTATGTCCATCTCATTTTTGAGCCAGACATGTTCTTGATTTCACGAATTAAAATACCAAAAAATCCCCAAACCCAAATAAAGTTTACATGCATCTTTGGGAGAGAGAAACCAATTAAGATTGGTTTTGGTTTATACTAAAGACCTACTAAAAATATTGCTACTTGTAATTTTAGGATGGGACTGACACTTGCCAAGTCACCCTTTTTTGCAGAGGGTCCTATTTTGACCTTATTAAGGTTTACTCGTGGTATGCTGCAATGTTTAGAGCTGTGTATACAACTAACATAACCCCTTCGATAGCAGAAGGTGTTGCCAACAGGTGAAACTGGGTTGTGGTTTTTTTGCTGTCCTTTAAATTTTCAGCTTGTTTTCACCTGGTTTTAATAGTAGTTCTATGTAAAGTATAGTTGTTTTTTAAAAGTTTGTGTTGCTTTGCAAAACAAAACAAAAAAGCTTTGTTTTATTCCTTTTTCTAATTTATAAGTTGTTTTTTAACATTATGCAGAAATTTGTAAAAAGAGTAAAATTCTGCACATTTCTAATATTGTCTGTCATTGGTGGTGTAATGGTTGATTTTTTTTTTAATGCTTTACTTAACAGTTTGAATACTTGTTTTAAAACTGAAGAAAGCTGTCTCATCACCATACATCTCTGTTAAAAGAGAGTCTTGTTCAATCTGTTTGTACCAGTTCCCTATTTGATAGGTTGCTTGCTATATCCCAATAAAGCATTGCTTACGTTTGGATTCAGTTTACTTTACAGATCTTTTACTTTCTCTGATTCTGTTGTGGTATATTGGAGCCTCCTGGTTTTCTCCATTTTCACATTAAAAAGGTACCAAAACCAACTTAATATTCTGTGTTCTTGTGATTACCTTTAATACCACCTACCAAGATATTTAAAAACAGAATTATTTTTGCTTTTTCTTATCTAGTGTTATATACTGCTGAAGGAGAAGCCCTGGTCACAGTTCACCAGTAACATCTGTGCTTCTCTTACTACATTCTAGAGCCATCAGTGGTGTAGAGGTGCTGTGCTGGCCCTAGTACAGCAAGGTGATTTGCCCTAAAATGCCTGAGAGATAGCCGGCCCATGGTCTATATCTGTGTCTGGGCTCACCATCTTCTGGGGCCATGAAAGCTTTGTGATGACCTCAGAAGCTGGGATGTGAAGTTGCATCAGTGAGGCTTAGCAAAGGAACCAGGAAGTAGGAAATAAGCAGGAGAGTGGTGAAAGTGAAAATGGTGTGGGAGGAAATAGTGAGGGAGTGCAGCTGAGAAGGAAGAAAGTAAAAAGAGAGTGGTGTTTTCTGCCAAGTAGGAGCAGGATTCAGAAAGAGGAAGGAGAAGCTCCTTTAATCTCCTGCCTAGGCAGAGGCCCTGACTTCATTTCTGACTTGGCTAGGCGCAGGGTGTGATTGTTGATGCTGCAGTGCTAAAAGAGTTGCTTTTGGTTTCTAGAGTTGAGATTTCAGAAGTGGTAAAGTCATGTTAATAGGTATGCTGTACCTATTAACATTTACTTAGGTAAAGCTCACGTTATATGGTATAATGCATAAAGTATACACAGCAGCATGCTTTCTTGTATACTTTGTTACCTTGTACAATATATTTGTTTGGAATTCAAGACATATGATAGGAGGTGGGAATGTATTCACCATTTCTCTTTTTGTCCTTCATATTGTGCTCACTTCAAGTATTGTCTGAATTCTGCTTATGATTTTATTTATATTTTGACAGTATCCAGACGTACCTACTGGAAGTAGGGATCTTCCTAAATATCTTAATAGAGATTTCAGTACGTTTATGAAAAGGATTATGTGAACCACCTATGTGTAGCAGTCTGGAGATGCCTACCAGCCCTTTTTTTTGTAGGATTGTTGTTGGAGGAGAGTACATAGTGCTATGTTACTGAAGGATGAATTGAGTATTCTCTTTTTCTCCATAGGCATGCTTGGTGTGGGATTAACACATTTCATAGATCTATGGATGACATAAAATTAAAACATACTTGTTCCATGAGGGAGTAAAATCTCTTTGTAGCCGCAAGAGCGCATTTGGTCATTGCTGAGCACTGTTTGTTCATTTAATATGTTTTAATGAACCAATGAGCTGCATTCAGAGACATCCAGATTATATTTCCCTTTTGATCAGCTCCACTACCTGGTCTGTACAAGTAGAGACCTAATGGGAGTCTTGCTGTAAAATGTGAAAACGAATTTGGAGGAGGTTGCTCAGAACTGTAACAATTATTTTTTTTTTAATGTTCCTAATCTCTATTGTAGTTTCCTGCTGTTCTCTGAGCTTTCTAATGCTGCTGCTCACTTTGTGCAGGTGACTGTTCTGATTTTGTCAGTTACATTCTCCTTGCTTTTTTCTGTGAGAATAAAAAATCTTTCAAAAAGAGACTGGTGGGTTTGAGAGAGGAAGTCAAAGCCAGATTATTTTTAGCTCCCATTTCTCTTGCAGAAAACACAGCTGCTGTTGAGATGAGGAAGCAGCTGATGGGCATTACTAGATATCCTGTCAATCCTGCAGTTCTGCAGTCACGGAGTTTGCAATACAGTTTATAACATGCCCTTAATGTGCCTGCAGATAGGAGAGATCCTCCTCCTTAAAAGACCTCTCTGTGCTTTGGGTGGCAGTTAAGCTGCCAGTGCCCAACTGCTCAGTTGATAGTGGGTGTGAGTGAGGATGGTCTCACTGCTGCAGGTCTCCTTGCTGTCACGCTGAACCAGCAGTTTAGAGAGTGGCCTCCTTCTCCTATGGGCAGTTTTAAAGGAGCAGAACAACAGCATCCCTGCCCTGCTGCCTGTCAGCATAAGAATGGAGACACATGCTACAGCCAAGGTCTTCCGAACTCCCTTTCCCTCTTCTTACCCTTTTCATAATACCACTAGTGCACATTTATCAGAATCTTTTATAGCACTTTTAAAAAATATTTGAAAGCATTACAGATTTTTTTTTTTTTTGGTATGATGGTTGTGAAATATATATTAGTACTGTTCATCAGCTCTGATGTTCACTGTCCTCTCAAGCTGTGGATACACAATGCATAACATGTTCTCTTTGTATCCAAATACAGTAACAGGTACCACACATAAAGCACATACAAGCCTCCATATGTATGGAGGCTGTAGCTGTGTCTGTCCATCAAGGTCACTTTCTCAAGCCAGAGAAAATGGGTCTGTCTGCTTCTTGGTATCTCCTCTCCCTCTGTGTTTCTTTAAAACAGTTTGCTCTTATGTGCTGCACTTGTTCAACCTGTAGAAAATTGCTTGCTTTTATAATTCTAGGACAAGATTCAGCAGCTGTAGCAAAGGGAGCTGCTCCCCATGGGTCACTCCTAGTTAGAAATGGCCAAGGCAAAATGTCACGTTAAGCTCTCACTATCAGTGATTGCTCACTAAATGAACTCTTCTATCTTTTCACTGCTTTTTTCAACAGACTCAAATTGTACCACGTCCTTGACTACTTCCTCTTTTTAAAAACGAGCATTTAATTGGTCAGTTATCTTCAACACTCCTCTTTTCACTGTCACACTTCAATTACAATCACAGTAAATTGAGAAGCAGAGGATCTTACTTTCCGTGAGTCTGGGGGAAGCTACAAATGTATTTTTCATTTTTTTAACTGCAATAATATCTGAAATTTGAAGGCAGAGTCTGAGCAGGACTAGAAAAAAACATTGTCTCACTTTCTCCACTCTGATTCTTTATTTCCAAGTCAAAACAGCAGTTCCTTCCTTTCCAGGAAGGAGTTTTGGTCGGAAAGTCAGGTACAAAATTGACTGCAAATTTGCATGTCAACAATGTAACCACAACTGTCTCAGCAGACAGTGGGATGAATTGAGCAGTACAGAGAAAGTCTGTTCTGCTCTCTCACCTTCACCTCAGGGAAAATTCGCATGGGCAATGAATTGGCTTCTGCTTCCTCCAGCAGGACAAGAGGACTTGACTGGTGCTGGGGAATGTCAGCCGGGAGAGCCCATCCATGTCCTATTCCGTCACACCAAAGGCCTCCATACACCTTCACCTCTGCATTGCTCGGTTTTGACAGCAGCTTCCCCTAGGGGTAGTGCAGATGGCAGTGGCTGTCATCAGGCTGCAAAGGCAGTCTTCCATTGGAATAATAGGCAGACTGATTTAATACATAACTTTAATTCCTATTGGGAAGGCTGACTTTTTTTCAATATGATAATGTAACAAGTTCATTAAATTCTTTTTCACTTAGCCCCTATAATTCAGGAATTTTTTGATATAGTGATGCTCCTTTGGATCCCAGATATGTATTCAACTTACTTCCAGAATAACATTATGTGGTAGATGCTGGAAATCTGGGGGATGGAACTGTAGCCCCAAACACCTGGAGAGCCCAAAGGGAGCACCATGAAGACTGTAAGTGGCCCTTGGTTTCCATGTGAGAGTTCCACTGCTTCTGAAGGCTGCTGGTGAGTACAGGAGACCACTATTGTATTTATATGCTGCACTTGTGAGCATCTTCTTTAAAGGAGCAGTCAGCAGTTATAACTGCTGTATCATCAGCTGATCTGCTGATAAAGCAACAACAAATGTCTTGGCATTGGCAGGCCTGCACTCATCTCAGGATGTTCTCTTCGTCTTTTCATATGATTGCTATAATCCAGCTGCCCTTCTATGAACACTGCAGCACTTGCTACACTGACGAGTGCCCTGACTTTGTAGCAGCTAAAGTGTATCAAAAAAGTGAGTGAAGGCTCATCATTTGCACTGATGTCTGATTCAAGAGTAACGCTGCTTTATGTTGTACTGGTGGAGTGCAGCAGGAGGAAGGAAGTAAAGAGTAAGGAACTTATAGCTGAGTTTGTTCCCCAGCTGTTGGCCAAACCACAGGGAGAAGCATGGAAGGGGGCGTGTGCATGGGTGTAGCAATCCTGTTTCACAAGGATACTCCTGTCCTTCCTCCCTTCTGTCTAAATACTACATGCCTGTTTGCCTGGGCTTCTCTACTTGGAAACATTGCAGGAGTACAATGCCATTAAAATTTGAGCTTGTGACTTTTACAGTCAGATGTAGATGTTAATATGGGAATTCATGCCTAATGTAACTCTTGAGGGGTGGCAGAAGCCACCTTTAGTACTTGAGTGCTCTGGGTTCTGCTGTTATGCTTCCCTCTGCACCAAAGTTTTCGTTACTCCCCTTATTTTTCTACTTTTTTGTCCCTCCAGTGTTATTTGGTTTGGGTTTTTGTTTCCAGCTGTGAAGTAGCCAGATGGGAGAGATACTGGCTAGATATATGGGAGAGATGTCCTCACTGATTTATTAATTTTTTTTTTAATCATTATTTTATTTTCTTCAACTTTGATTTGTCTGATAGTTTTCACTATGAATGTATTTCCCCCCCTTTTTTCCTCCCCCTCATCTTTCTGCTTATCTTCTAGTGTCTCTCTCCTCTGTTGCCTTATGTTCCACTTCTAGGCTGGCTCCCCTGTGCACGTCCATCCATCAGGGCGTGGGCTACAAATGCTCATCCCCACAGGGAAGCACGCACTTGCAGCAATACCTGGCCTGCTATGGTCTGCTAACAGGACTGAGTGATTATGTTTGCTTCTGCCACACAAGTCCATGAAATACTCCTCCAGCTCTCCCTGGCAGGCACCTATAGGTTATGTGCCCCTTTCCTGGTGCTGTCCATCAGTTGTTTTTTTGTGAGCCTGGCAGAGGTGAACTGCTGTCCTGGGATGTAATTTGGTATGAATCTTGAGGAGGATGTAGCAGGTTTCAACTCAATGCAGTGGAGAGTTTGTAAGTCTGTAATAAATTTATGTAACAACTAACACCATCTTGTGTTGTTTCTTATTTGATTGCCATAGATCGGTCATACATCATCAGATCTAGTAAGTGCTATTTATAATATCTTTTCTAATATATATGTATATATGGAACCAGCTTGCTATGAATGGTAAGGATCAATCTCAGAAAACAGTTTATATTGTAATTATAGCTGAGATGTGAGTTTACATTTTTGATTCTATACCTGGAGACATTTAATAGGTTTCCTTTTTAGGTACAGCTGTGCACTTTCAGGAAGAAAATGGTTGGCTGTTGTATGCACACAAATTGCAGAATTCTAACTTTGAAAGTACTTATTTTGGGATTTGTAGCCAGAAACGGGCTTTTTTGGTCACTTCAAAGGTTTAAATGTGTGTTGGAAAACAGGTAGCCTGAATATATGTATAGAATAATACAGCCAGTGAAGACAGATCACTTGTACTGACCTTGACAGTGATACTTTATCTCTGTTTTAAAAACCTGGCTAATGAGTTTAGCTAGTGCATTTTATCTGTGTGATATTGGTTGGTTTTGGAGCATGGTCAGCAGCTGAGAAGGATTGCTGTTGGACTGTCCTGGGCAGCTATCAGAATTGAACAGAAACAGGATGTGAAAGAATCAGACACTAAAATGATTGTTTGTGCACATGAAATACCATATTTCTTGGTAGAAGGCTCCAGGCCCTAGAAACCACTGGGATGTCGCCCAGGACCAGCAAGGTTCATGTTATCAGCAAGAAGATGTATTTTAAATGCTACTTCTGTGATCTGCTAGCTGCTGCTTATTTTCATCAAATGTAATTTCACCAGCAGAGCATCACTGTTGCCTCTGAGTAAAACACAGTAAACAACTTGAACAGTTCGTAGGACAGGAACTGAAACAAAAAATATCTTTCAATTAAAATAATGCAAGTCCATTGTGGAGACTGAATCTAATAAAGCCAGTGGAAACTTGGTCAGGTTTCAGGCCCAGATAAGTCTGGCTAAGTCCCGTTTCTGAGAATGATTTATGCTATTGTTATGTGAATCTAATTGCATATGGAAAATTTGGCCTTCTTCCGATTGCTTAAGTACTCTCTTTAGAAGCAATCTGCTCATGTAAGTGACTTCAGTTTGCAGTGCTGCATGTAGCTGTGCTGAGATGCCTTTAAAGACTTGATGAAAATCTGCATGTCTGTGAAGGTTTCATTGCATGAGTGGACATGTGTGCTTGTTGCCCCAGGAAGGAAAGTCTGAACAAACAACTACTTGCTGCATTGTGTCCTTGTTCTGCCAGAAAGGTTAGTCCACTGTTACCTTAAAAGCCCACAAATGAAGCACAAATAGTAACAAAGGAAACTTTCTGCCTAATGCAATAAATTTCTCATAAGGTAGAGAGGAAGTGTGTTGTGAAGATCTGCCTTGTTTAGAAAGAGGTAAATGCCAAAATATTCAGTAAGATCCTTTTTCATCTGTTTTTCCATCTACTGATAGTGAACTGTCATTTGGAACAAGCCTGGTCACTTTTTGAGGTAAAACTGGCTAAATTAAAACATATTTCTTTACTTTCAGTGTTTACATTTATATATAGGTAGTAAATGGTTTCATTTGTTATTTGGTAAATTGTCAAATACTAGTTTGTTCTTTTGATGTTGCTCTTTATTTGCCTTTAAAAGATACATTAATAAATTACAAGCACCTGAAAATGGCAGAAGTAGCAAGACATTAACCCACAAATACAATACAACACAATCTAGCGAGGTATGAAAGAATGTCCCCGGCAAAAGCTGAAAGTGTGGTAAATAAAACTTTTGGAATTTGCTAGTGACCAGAGAACAGCAAATCTGGGAGAGCCTCACACTGTGTAATGTTATTTGTCCTGTTGTTTTTCAGGAGAGGTATCAGGCTTGTGAGCAGTGTCTTCCCTTTGCATCTGTTACATCTTGCTCACCAAAGCAAGTTCCTATCTTACAAAGCACCTCAAAATGTCACACAGTGCAGGAAGTGCTCCTCATTTTCAGTGCCTGTGAATTTAATGATTGTACCCAAAGGAATGCTGCAGGTTTGCTGAACTGAGAAGACACAAAAACAACTGAATTGTGGTTTTCAAAAGTAACTGGGCAATTCCCATTGGATTTGCACTCTGTCACATGAAATCTGTGAAAATGACACTCAGAAAATGAGAACAGTGGCTTGAAGCTGTCAGAAGTTCTGTTTCAAATGTGGTAGCCTCAGTTTGCAAGATGAGAACTGTTGGCTGTATAGTTTTATCTCTATGTTCAAAGTTATCACCTGGCATAACTAAAGTAAGATAGATACGCATTGTCTGTCTGTCTAGCTTTCTCCCTACCCCTCCCAAAAGTAATAGGGTTACTTAGGTTGATTCCTGCCTGCTCAGAAGTCATGAGGAGATTATCAGATTTAGGAAAACTATTTAATTAAACTTAGATAGCCCAAAACCTCAAACACCTCAGGGATTAATATAAAAGTAGTTATATAGTAATTGTATAGTCTGATGAGTAGCAGCAGCAGCCATGTAGTCAGAATACATGCAGAGAAATTAGTCAACAGCTGTTACTATTCACACCTCAAAGGAGATACGAGAGAGACTTTCTTTTCCTTTTCTTTTTTTCTTCGTTTCCTTCACAAAGAAATCAGTGTCTGATTCCCTATGCAGTTACAATGTCAGAACCTCAGCCCTTTAGAGCAGTATGGCATCAAAGGGTCATGACAGGTTATGTCAATGAAACATCTGTTCTTGTGCCTGTATATTCATTTTACCAATGGATCATTAATAAATAGAATATACAGAGTTGCTGATTTTACATGACAAAACCATGTTATAGACATTACCAAGTTAATTGTTTCATTAAGAGGTCTGGGAATAGCTAGTTTTAAAATTAATTTACTGTAATGTTTCCAGCTGAGATTTCCAAAAGATCATAGGGGATTTTAATCTGCAAATCACACTGAGATTCAGGGACAGACTTTGATTTCTGAATTCCTGAGGGTCCTTCAGAAATCCTAATCTCAGGAGTTCATAGAGGGAAAAGTTGTCAGCAATGGAAGTGGCCAATAAGGAGTATATGTTGATAGGAAAGCCATACTACTAAGTTCATTGGAAAGGTGTGAGTGTAGTCAAGAACTTTAGTTTCTTTGAGCAGCTGCCAGTCCAAACGGATTTTGCCTTTCATCTTTTAGCATATGGACTTGTGCTTCTAAGAATGTCTTCCTGCCAAGTGTGCAAGCGCAGGAGCCATAAGGAGTTTCCACTGGAACCAGAACCTGAGGGGGATGAGCACAAACAGAGAAGTCATTTCTGAGACAGGGATGTGCCAACACCATCACAGCAGAAACTACAGCTGTTCACCAGTTCATAAAATCATGTCCAGGCCCTCTCCTTCTCTTACGAACATCAATGATAGATGTTGTTATCTCAAGTGAAAGTGGATCTATAATGTCCACCTGAAAGACGGCAAGGGTAGGATAGTGTGGCAGCAAAATCACAACACTTAGGGAGGGAGACTAGAGCACAAGCACTATAGACCACTGATGCAAAATGGGATAACCCAGATTCTCTCTGTCACACAAGGATAACGTAACAGACTTTCAGCTGGGCTTGGCTGTCAGCTAGAGCAGCTGTGGAAGGAGGAGCAAATGTATCTCATCCCCTACATCTCTGACCCTCTGCCTGATCACAGGCTTATACCTTGTCCAATGTTGGACCAATCTGCTTTGGCTTCTAATGGCTACAAAAACGTCCCTTCAGTGCTCCTGTAGAGTGCTGGTCTTCAGTCACACAGCCTATGGTCTAGCTAATCTGCTTGTAACCCCACTGCACCAAGGATGCTCCAAGGCAGCTCAGTGCAGCCAGCGGAGCAGGAAGAGCCATAGAGTGGGCTGTCTTTTCACACTACCTGGCTATGTGAAAGGATGCCATGATGCGTTCTGCTTGGTTAAAACTGCACAGGTTGACATTATAACCAAAAGTCAAAGCACTGGTGAAAACAGGAATGATTTTTCATATGGTAGTCTCTGTTACAGATCCCTTTGATAGCCAAAGCATTCCACTGTACTCCTTTAGCTTTTCTCAACAACACAGAAAGGCAATTATCTTTCCTGTGTAATCAGTGTAAATCTCTTTCAGAAGTAAGGTGCAGCTTTCACTGGGCTGGGAGAGAAAATTTGCTCATTTTAACCCTGTTCTATGCAGAACTGCTGCTATGCCTTAAGGCTGAGTATTTCTAGAGTCCAGGCAAGTTGGCTTGAAGCATTTACTTACTTCTTTGTCATTGGTCAAGCCTAGATTCTTCATGTCTACAACATTATAAAAAGTGTTGTTCAAGACGGCTTCTATGACTTGTACCTGAAACCAAGACAACAGATGAGAAAATGAGTTAGGGCACCTTTTTAGCCAACAGTCTGACAGTCTTTTCACTCACCGTAAAGAAAAGCAATGCAAACACTCCTTCCCCACCCCGTGTATAGTCTATGGAATGTGTAGACAATGCTGCAGCACTCCTTTCACTTTTACTCGTGCCCTGCCAAGCACTGAATGATATGTTCTCCCCCATTGTTTTCACAGCTAGGGAGCAGCATGGGAATTTCTCAGTGTGTTCACTGTTTCTTCAGACCATCTAGCTGTACCACCAAACAATTTCCAGTCTTATCTAGAACTGCCAGAGGAAATACTAGGCTCATTTTGGTCTTCTCAGTGGTCTGGTTAACATTCATTAAAGTACAACATCAGCAAGAGGAATGAAGATACCTGTGGTACTTTGCAAAGGACGTGCATCTGGATGCTGTTGACAGTTTTCTGGTAAGAGGGTGAATATTCCCCACAGTCAGGTGGCCCAGCAAATGCTTCAAGGATACATTCACGGACTTTGTTCCTAGAGGTAACACAGGTTCTTACAAAACCTTGTATTGGCTGTCTGGATCCATAATGCTTTAATGTGGGTTTGCTGTTGTCCTTGTTGTTGGGGGTTTTAACATTTATTTTCTCTCTCTGTTCTGATGAATACATAGCACATGAAGTTTTATGGAAGAATGATTCCTCTGTCCTGTCACCTCAAATCCCCCCCATTCCTCTCCCCTAGGTCTGTAGTTCACAAATAGGTGTTTTGCTGAAAGTATTTAACAAATTAGTTGTTTGTTCTCCTGAAGTGCTCTGTATTGAACACTGAACTGTCCATTTAAATACTGTCTGTTGGTGCACCATCAAAGAGAGGAGTACCCTCAAAGGGCGTCTCTCACCCCCTGTACAAGTGATAACACTTCCACTGAGATCTGCAGCATTGGCTGGTGCACAGCAACTGCAGTTATGGCCCTTACACCTGCTGTGTTGTATAGAGGGACTTTGAGATCATAGGTAATAAATATTATTTGATATGATGCATACCATATGCAGTCAAAGTCAAAATCCTTGCATTCACCATATGACCATTTGCAGAAGAGCTCTCCACATAAAATTCTGTCATTTCTTTCAGGAAGTGTAGTGTGTTCATTCTTACAGAAGCCTTCAAATCCGGACTGTGTTGTCTTCATAAGTTTCAAGTCTTTAATTCCAGCAAAAACAACCAGAGGACCTGTGATCCAAAACCATGAGACAGTATGAGCTCTTTTTCAAGCAGCAAGAAAGAAACTTCTGTGTGCGTACTTATAGTGACAGCTTCAAAGACATGAAGCTGTCTCTTCAGGACTCACTCGTGTGCTCCTCTTGCAAGCCTAACTACTCTTAAAAATTACTTTCTGCACACAGATGTTAGCAGAGAGGTAAGAAACAAAACAGAAACTACTGCAACTGAAGCTCAATCTAGAAAACAGAATCCCTGAGCTGCAGTCAAGGAGAGCTGAGGACATCCTCTATCTCACCTCCTTGATATGCTTTGGGTTGGCTTTTACTGATGTCAGTTCAGGGACTACTAATTGCTCTAAAGGGAAACTAAATAGGCTACTAGTGCTGCAGTGTACAGAAAAGATGTGGTGAGCCTTTTCTAACAACACAGAGAAGCGCAGAAAACTCCCAGTACAAAGACTTGGAGCCTCAGTCAGAAATTCTGTTGTGAGTTTTGCATCCGTAAGAACGATAGGGCAAGCAGCCAATGCAAATCCTGCTGTTCAGCTAATTAGCAGGAGCTGGCACCTATACAGATGCCACCCACAGGTTCAAACTGATAGTGGTTTTTCTTGCAGCCAGTATTTATAAAATGTGCTGTTGTGGATCACTGCTGCATGGGTGGAGTATCATCTTCTGAAGGCTAAGCAGTTAAAAAGTTGTGTTCTGACCTTTTTCTTCTGACAACCCTTTTGGCTGGCAGCTCAACAATTTCAAGTGGTCAGTTGTTTAGTGCACACCAAACTGATAATAGCTGAAAATTTCACTGACCAGAGTTGCCAAAAAAATGTAGATTCAGAAAAGAGAGACCTTAAGGCATGCAGGCTTGTTCAGAGCCTGTACAGATAGTGTCAGAAGCCCAGGCTGCTGTTTCTGTGCTGTGCTTGGTGCTCACACGACCTGGTTAAAAATTAATCCTGAACACGTGTGGTGCATAATAATCCTGCCTTGGACTGGGAAGACTGAACGACTTGGTCTTTAAATTGTGTCTTTGCAGGAATTTATACTGGAAATAATTCCACTGTGATTGATATCTCTAAATGACATGACTATTTAGAGGTCTGGGTTTTTTTTTTTAAATTCCTCTGTCACTGGATATTGTCAGAACTGCTTTTTGTGTATTTTTTCGCTTGTTTTTTAATGAGTCCAAGGAGGTATATCTATAATTTTGGCTACACCCCCCTGCTATTTACTAAAGCTTTAATAAAATCTAAAGAAGAGACTCCTTGGACAGGATATTCTGGGGTTCGTCCAGATCTTGATGAATTCATTGCTTGGGTATAAGATTGTAATGCAAAGGTATTAATGTATTGTAGATTCTATCAGTGAACCTGGAGACATATTTATCTCCTATTCAAATCCATGGCCTTGTTAGGAAAAGCTACTTGTGATGAATGATTTACTGAAAGGCTGGCTGGCTGTGTAGCAATCACCCTGAAACTTGCACTGAAGAATATAATTCATAGACAAAGCTTTCAAGGTGAACAGCTCGTGCTGTGCTTTCAGCATTTTTTGTGCTGTGTCTTCAGTTGCCAAATGTTGACTCTGTTAAGTTACTTATGATGTTTTCAGTTTCTAAAAAACTCTGAGCCTTTTATCAGCAGATATAATGGTGAAAAAGATAAGCCTATAATTCTATTAAGTCTCACTGGGTTTCTTTTAATGATGAGAAAAGTGTTAAAAGAGGATTAACTGAGAAATAAAATTCTTTGCCTGGCTGATACGTGCATAGGAGGATGCTAAAGATAGAGAAGGTTCTCTTATGAGAAAAATAAAACAGATTTGAAATCTTCTCTTCAGTTATTGTCCACCAAGGCAGGGAATCCTAGAGAAACAGCTAGAGAGCTACATGAAGGGAAGGCTAAGAAGGAAACGTGGTTTCTTCAGTAAGCCTTACAGGCTTGTTTTGTTCATGTAAAACCTGAAATTGAGGAATTTCATGCTGGATTTTCAAGATGATTAAAAATTCAATCTGTACATTAAGAGCAGCAGCTTTTTAGGAAAGCGTAAACTCTTCTTTATTTTTTAAATTCAGGTTTCCTTCTTACCATTTCCTGGAAACCAATGTTTATACTATTAAGGCTGCCAAAAATACAGCAGTAGTTAACATAGCTAGCATCAGACTAAGAGACACTGGAGACGCGTATTGGCTCTCTCTTCTTTTTCAGTAGGAACACAGGGATAGCGCTCAAATGTGCCTCCCAGGACTTGTGTCCTGTCTGCCAAAAACTGGTCTCACCACTGGTCCTAACCTTGACACATTTGGAAAACAGAGAGAGAGGGCAGGATGGGAAATAGTTCTGAGTTACACTAGGGCAGTAATAGATAGACACCGAACTAATGCCTAAATCCTCTAAACCCACTGTGTGAAATGATGGAGTGGTCTCAGCTCATTTCCTAGTAGTCTGAAAGGTGGGTTAAATGAAACACTAACACAGTGAGATTGAATTCACTTTCTTGTTGAGTCATAGCAAAAAGAGAGGATTTTTACACTCCCTTTGGAATGCCTATTTACGGAGAGACAGTTGAGCTCAAAAGCCTGTGTCTTTTAAGTATCATCACAAAACAATTAGTGAAGCCAAATGGTGCTTTGTTTAGGCATGGCATACAAAAATAGTAAGTGCACTCTGAAGTATCTTCATGTGAAAAACTGTTTGCACATCGACCTGAGTGCTCACCATGTTCAAGCCAGCCTGGTTTGCAGGAATGAAACTGCAGCTTGCTTAGAAATAAAACCAAGGCATGTTGACAGGGTTTTGAAAATAAGTGCAAACTAGGCAATTGTCCTACAGCAGCGGGGTTTCATGATGCATTCTCTGTAGGAGAATGACAATAGAGAGACTGCAAAATATAGTATAGTGTAAAAAGTAAGCAGACTGTTCTCAGAATGCTATTAAACCCTGTGACAGCATATAGCACTTCTGCTGGATGTGCTGTTGAGCATTATATGTTTAGGATATATACACAAATATGAGCTACATTAGCTTTTCAGCTATGTCTCAGAGATCAAGGACTGCCAAATTAGACTGTAAAGGTATTCTTTGTTTTAGACCTCTGGAGCGGTTTATTGTGCTGTAAGCCCTGTAACACCTTTAGCTATCTCTAAAACATCTTCATATCTTATTGGCAGAATATTTACAGTAGGAGAAGCTGCAAATTCTTTTCTCACCGTTTCGGCACTGCTCAGCTTCACAAAAGCGGATCCCATTAGGAACGTATATGAACGAGTGGATGTGGGGAACACCATTCTGCAATATAAGAATTTACATTGTAATTTACATTTAAGTAAAAGTACAGTAAATGCTATCTTAACTTGAAAACAAGAACTAAGAGAGTGCTGAATGGCTTCAGAATAACAAATGGAATGTATTGGTATTTTAGATACCTCGTGTAGACGTTGCCATGGTACTTCTTGAACATAGGTTTTGACGTATGCCACTTGGCGAAATGTTGTCATGAAGTGTTGGCAGATATCTATAGCAAATTGTTCTAAAGTTGCTATCTAAGACAAAAAACAGAATTATTAGAAAGAAGCAATTACCTCATGTATGAGATTAGATTGTTCTGATTGTTGCAAATATTTGGGAAGGACAAGTGTTGGTAAAAATACAGATTTCTCTCATTTTTGGTGTTGCACACTGTGCCTAGTCATTTGATCAGCTTGCAGCATACACTGCAAATAACAACCAGAGTTGTGTCAAAAATCTCCCATTCTGTGGTATAGTGAGCTGCAGTCCTTGGAAAAACTGCTAGAGAAGCCTTCTGCTTTGACGATACAATGCTGAAATAATCATAGCAATATTCTGATTAAGCTTTGCAGGCTAAAGGTGAGACTTTATTACTGAGACAGACAATTTACCCTACAGATTGTCATTATGATAGATGCAATTGAGGGAGGTAAGTACACAGTTAACAGAATTAAGAAGAGTCTCACATACATTGAGACCTTCTGTTTAAAATGCTATATAGGAATAATGCAGTATTATGTGCTATTAAATTTAAAAAGATGGGTCCTCTATGACAAATCTACAAAAAACTACTGCTAGTTCTGTGAGAAAATAAAAGGCTTTGGAAAACTAAGGAGGAGTCCACAGGATAAATACTGGAGGAGGAAAAATTTTCTCCCAAATCACTGAAGTGCTGATCTGACATGTTAGTGGCAGGGAGATTATTTTGTTGTATTTCAAAAGTAAAAGGTTATTATAACAAACACTTCCAAATGAAGTCATAAGAAACAGCAAGGTTAGTTAAAAAATAAAAATTACCCCATTTTTCTTGGCCAACACAAGGACAATATTCTTTATGGTGTCTGTAGGAATCACAGCAGAGTTGTTTCCATCCAGGTACTCATGACAAGAAGTCAGCCGGAGATGTGTGCACACTTCCACTTCTTTAACAAAGTGCTTCTTCCCTTCTCTATGAAGGCGAAGGAACTTAATTGTGTTCTTGCCATATTCACAGTTGAGGACTTCTACATCCTTTATCTAGAGAGAAAATATATCACGGTTGTAATGGAATTTGATGGAAGCCTGAGTTATACTCAGTCAATGAAACAAACAATGATTATGGCCTTTATTTCTGTGGTTACCTGAGATAATGGAAGTACTCTCATTATAAATTGCAAAGTCCTGATGGGAATCAAAAACGCTTTTGAAAGTTATTATTATGTTAGTAACAGCTGTGATAGAGATTTAAAATTTTATGGGGGACAGATATACCATGAGTAACAGTAAACTAGTCTGTCTTGTTCATCATCTTTGTGTTAGTCCTGACTGTACAGACCTTCACTGAGTCTCCCCTCCGACATCTCTCAGCCCCACATGTCCCAGTGCAGGTGCAGCAGTGCAGAGGGCAGGCAGCATTCACACCCATGACTCCACAGGCAGTCTTGCCAGGCCAAGGCGTACATTTCCTGATGTTCCCTGGCACCAAGAGCAAACTGTCACCACCTCTGGCTCCCAGTTCTTCCAGCTGCTGTCAGGCTCTGCATGTGCCATGTGCTCAGCATTCCCTATTTTTATGCAGGGGCTAGCAAAGTTTAGTCAGTGTCCTGCATGGCAGAGGCCCCCATTAGCAGGCAGAGCCCAGCAGGCACTCCATGTCCCTAGGGCTGCCCCGCATCATGCACCTTGGATGCACTGAGGCCAAGTGGAAGCAATGAGTACCAGAGCAACTCTTCTGTGAGGGGAGGAGAGGTGAGCACGTCTAAGTTCCAAACAGAAAATGGAAGCAGCTGTCATGTGCTTGGAATGTCGTGTGTTTTGTTAACCCCTCTGTGCACACAGATACAGGCCGAGCTCATCCGGTTGAAAGCATTTCCTCACAACACAGTTCTGATCTACAAAAGGGATCAGAAGCGAGTCTGAACAGCGAAAGTCAAGTCTTGATCAACATCTCCAAAATCCTGGCTTTCTGAGATCGCTTATGTTTGGTTATGTTTGTGATAAGCCCTATTCAGTTTTATCCTGCTGCTGTCAAACGTCCCCCATTTACACATCTATTACAGAGTTGGAGAGGCTCTACTAGAAAGGAGATAAAATACTTCAGAGGTTGTGAGGATTTCTGATATGCTAAAATACTGATATAGGGATGAAACACTGTAAAGTTGATATGTAACATAAAAGTATGTCAAGTAGGTTCCACTCTGTACCCTGGT